>DAKLCV010002567.1:0-22876 GCA_030247045.1 Colobus guereza | reverse complement strand
TCCACAACTGATGGTGGGTGAGAACCGGGAAAACTGAGTCCATCTCCAAATTTGATGGTGGGCAAGAACGGGAAACTGAGTCCATGTCCACATTTGATGGTGGGCGAGAATAGGGGAAACTGAGTCCATGTCCACATTTGATGGTGGGCAAGAGCAGGAAAACTGAGTCTGCCTCCATATTTGATGGTGGTGAGAACGGGAAACCTGGTCCACGTCCACATTTGAAGGTGGGTGAGAATGGGGAATCTGAGTCCACGCCACATTTGATGGTGTGAGAACGGGAAACTGAGTTCACGTCCACATTTCACAGTGGGCAAGAACAGGGGAAACTGAATCCATGTCCACATTTCATGGTGGGTGAGAACAGGGGAAACTGAGTCCAAGTCCACATTTGATGATGGGTGAGAACGGGAAACTGAGTCCATGTCCACATTTGATGCTGGGTGAGAACAGGAGGATACTGAGTCCACGCCCACATTTGATGGTGGTGAGAATGGGAAACTGAGTCCACGTCCACAACTGATGGTGGGTGAGAACAGGGAAACGGAGCCAACGTCCACATTTTATGGTGGGAGAGAAAGGGGAAACTGAGTCCACATCCACATTTGATGTTGGGTGAGAACAGGGGAAACTGAGTTCACGCCCACATTTGATGGTGGGCAAGAGCAGGAAACTGGGTCCACGTCCACATTTGATGGTGGGTGAGAACGGGAAACTGAGTTCACGTCCACATTTGATGGTGGAAAGAACAGGGGAAACTGAGTCCACGCCCACATTTGATGGTGCGTGAGAACGGGAAACTGAGTTCACGTCCACATTTGATGCTGGGTGAGAACAGAGGAAACTGAATCCACATCCACATTTGATGGTGGTGAGAACAGGGGAAACTGAGTCCACGCCCACATTTGATGGAGTGCAAAAATAGGGAGACTAGATCCATATCCACATTTGATGGTGGGTGAGAACAGGGGAAACTGAGTCCACGTCCACATTTGATGGTGGGTGAGAACAGAGGGAAACTGAGTCCACATCCACAATTGATGTTGGGCGAGAACAAGGGAAAACTGAGTCCACGTCCAAATTTCATAGTGGGCAAGTACGGGGAAACTGGTTCCATGTCCACATTTGATGGTGGGTGAGAACGGGGAAACTGAGTCCACGTCCACATTTGATGGTGGGTGAGAACAGGGCAAAGTGAGTCCACATCCAGATTTGATGGTGGGTAGGAACAGGAGGAAACTGAGTCCAGGATCACATTTGATGGTTGGTGAGAACAGAGGGAAACTGAGTCCACATCCACATGTGATGGTGCGTGAGAAGAGGGGGAAACTGAGTCCACGTCGACATTTAATGGTGGGCAAGAACGGGAAAACTTGGGCCACGTCCACATTTGATGCTGGGTGAGAACGGGGAAACTGAGGCCATGTCAACTTTTGATGGTGGATGAGAACGGGGAAACTGAGTCCACATCCACATTGGATGGGGATCGAGAACAGTGGTAAACTGAGTCCACCTCCAAATTTGACGGTGGGCAAGAACGGAGAAACTGGGTCCACGTCCACATTTGATGGTGGGAGAGAACGGGGCAACTGAGTTCACGTCCACATTTGATGGTGTGAAAGAACAGGGAAAACAGAGTCCACGTCAACGTTTGAAGGTGGGTGAGAATGGGGAAACTGAGTCCACGTCCACATTTGATGGTGGGTGAGAATGGTGAAACGGAGTCCACGTCCACATTTGATGCTGGGTGAGAAAAGGGGAAACTTAGTCCACGTCCACATTTGATGGTGGGTGAGAACAGGAGGAAAGTGAATCCACGTCCAAATTTGATGGTGGGTGAGAACGGGGAAACTGAGTCCACGTCCACATATGATGGTGGTTAAGAACAGGAGTCGACTGAGTCCACGTCCACATTTGATGTTGGGTGAGAACAGAGGGTAACTGAGTCCAGAGCCACACTTGATGGTGGGCGACAACAGGGGAAAACGGGGCCACGTCCACATTTGATGGTGGGCAGGAACGGGGAAACTAGGTTCACGTCCACATTTGATGGTGGGTGAGAACCGGGAAACTGAGTCGACATCCACATTTGATGGTGGGTGAGAATGTGGAAACTGAGTCCCCATAAACATTTGATGGTGGGCGAGAAGAGGGGGAAACTGAGTCCACGTCCATATTTGATGGCGGGCAAGAACGGGGAAAATGGGTCCCCGTCCACATTTGATGGTGTGTGAGAATGGGGAAACTGAGTCCACGTCCACATTGGCTGGTGGGTGAGAACGGGAAACTGAGTCCACTCCACATTTGATGGTGGTGAGAACAGAGGGAAAGGGAGTCCACATCCACATATGATGGTGGGCGAGAACAGGGGAAACTGTCTCCACGTCCACATTTCACAGTGGGCAAGAACAGGGAAACTGAATCCACGTCCACTTTTGACGGTGGGTGAGAACAGGGGAAACTGAGTCTACGTCGACATTTGATGGTGTGTGAGAACGGGGAAACTGGGTGCACGTCGACATTTGATGGTGGGTGAGAACGGGGAAACTGAGTCCACGTCCACATTTGATGGTGGGTGAGAAGGGGGAAACTGGGTCCACGTCCACATTTGATGGTTAGTGAGAACGGGGAAACTGAGTCCACACCCACATTTACTGCTGGGCGAGAACAGGGGGAAAGTGAGTCCACGTCCACATTTGATGGTGGGTGAGAACAGAGGAAACTGTGTCCAAGTCCACATGATGGTGGGTGAGATCGGGAAACTGAGTCCACACATTTGATGGTGGTTGAGAATGGGGAAACTGAGTCCACGTCCACATTTGATGGTGGGTGAGAAGGGGGAAACTGGGTCCACGTCCACATTTGATGGTGTGTGACACGGGGAAACTGAGTCCACGTCCACATTTGATGGTGGGTGAGAACGGGGAAACTGTGTGCACGTCGACATTTGATGGTGGGTGAGAACAGGGGAAAATGAGTCCACGTCCACATTTGATGGTGGTTGAGAATGGGGAAACTGAGTCCACGTCCACATTTGATGGTGGGTGAGAATGGGGAATCTGAGTCCAAGTACACCTTTGATGGTGAGTGAGAACGGGGAAACTGGGTCCACGTCCACATTTGATGGTGGGCAAGAAGGGGGAAACTGGGTCCACGTCCACATTTGATGATGGGTGAGAACGGGGAAACTGAGTCCACGTCCACATTTCATGGTGGGTGAGAATGGGGAAACTGAGTCCACATCCACATTTGATGGTGGGCGAGAACAGTGGGAAACTGAGTCCACGTCCACATTTGATAACGGGTGGGAACAGGGGAAACTGAGTCCACGTCCACATTTGATGGTGGGTAAGAATGGGGAAACTGAGTCCACGTCCACATTTGATGGTGGGTGAGAATGGGGAAACTGAGTCCACATCCACATTTGATGGTGGGCGAGAACAGTGGGAAACTGAGTCCACGTCCACATTTGATGGTCGGCAAGAACGCGGAAGCTGGGTCCGCATCCACATTTGATGGTGGGTGACAACGGGGAGAATGGTTCCACGTCCACATTTGATGGTGGGTAAGAACGGGGAAACTGAGTCCACGTCCTAATTTGATGGTGGGTGAGATCGGGGAAACTGAGTCCAAGTCCACTTTTGATGGTGGGTGAGAACAGATGATACTGAGTCCACCTCCACATTTGATGGTGGGTGAGAACGAGGAAACTGAGTCCAAGTCCGCACATGATGGTGGGTGAGAACAGGAGGATGCTGAGTCCACGTCCACATTTGTTGGTGGGTGAGAATAATGGGAAACTGTGTCCCCATCCACATTTGATAGTGGTTGAGAACGGGGAAACTTAGTGCACGTCCATATATGATGGTGTGTGAGAACGGAGAAACTGAGTCCAGGTCCACATTTGATGGTGGGTGAAAAGGGGGAAACTGAATCCACGTCCACATTTGATGGTGGGTGAGAACGGGGAAACTGAGTCCACGTCCACATTCGATGGTGGACGAGAACAGGGGGAAACTGATTCGACGTCCACTTTTGATGGTGGCAAGAACGACGAAACCTGGTCCACGTCCACATTTGATGGTGGGTGAGAACAGGGGATAGAGTGTCCACGTCCGCATTTGATGGTGGGTGAGAACGGGGAAACTGAGTCCAAGTCCACATATGATGGTGGGTAGGAAGAGGAGGAAAATGAGTCCAGGTCCACATTTGATGGTGGGTGAGAACAGAGGGAAAATATGTCCATATCCACATTTGATGGTGGGCGAGAGCAGGGAGAAATTGAGGCCACGTCCACATTTGATGGTGGGCACGAACGGGGAAACTGGATCCAGATCCACATTTGATGGTGGGTGAGAATTGGGAAACTGTGTCTACGTCCACATTTGATGGTGGGTGAGAATGAGGAAACTGAGTCCTCGTCCACATTTGATGGTGAGTGAGAAGGGGGAAACTGGTTCCACCTCCACATTTGATGGTGGGTGAGAAGGGGGAAACTGAGTCCACATCCACATTTCATGGTGGGCGAGAACAGGGGCAAACTGAATCCACGTCCACATTTGATGGTGGGTGAGAACAGGAGGAAACTGAGTCCACCACATTTGATGGTGGGTGAGAACAGAGGAAACTGAGTCCACATCGACATTTGATGGTGAGAACGGGAAACTGGGTCCATGTCCACATTTGATGGTGGGCAAGAACGGAAACTGGGTCCACGTCCACATTTGATGATGGGTGAGAACGGGCAAACTGAGTCCACGTCCACATTTGATGGTCTGTGAGAACGGGGAAACTGATTCCACATCCACATTTGATGGTGGGCGAGAACAGTGGGAAACTGAGTAAACGTCCACATTTGATGGTGGGCAAGAACGGGGAAACTGGGTCCACGTCCACATTTGATGGTGGGTAAGAACGGGAAACTGAGTCCACGTCCACATTTGATGGTGAGTGAGAACGGGGAAACTGAGTCCACGTCCATATTTGATTGTGGGTGAGACCGGGGAAACTGAGTCTGCCTCCATATTTGATGGTTGGTGGAACAGGAGAAAACTGAATCCATGTCCACATTTCATGGGGTGTGAGAACGGAGAAAACTGTGTCCTCATCCATATTTGGTGGTGGGCGAGTACACGGGAACCTGAGTCCACGCCCACATTTGATGGTGGGCAAGAGCAGGGAAACTGGGTCCACGTCACATTTGATGGTGGGTGAGAACGAGGAAACTGAGTCCAAGTCCACATTTGATGGTGGGTGAGAACAGGAGGATGCTGAGTCCACGCCCACATTTGATGGTGGGTGAGAATAGGGGAAAACTGAGTCCATCCACATTTGATGGTGGGTGAGAACGGGAAACTGAGTCCACGTCCACATTTGATGGTGGTTGAGAACGGGAAACTGAGTCCACGTCCACATTTGATGGTGGGTGAGAATGAGGAAACTGAGTCCACCACATTTGATGGAGGGTGAGAACGGGAAACTGAGTCCACATCCACATTTGATGGTGGACGAGAACAGGGGAAACTGAGTCCACGCCCACATTTGATGGTGTGAGAACGGGAAACTGAGTCCACCACATTTGATGGTGGGCAAGAACGAGGAAACTGAGTCCACGCCCACATTTGATGGTGGGTGAGAATAGGGGAAACTGAGTCCCCATCCACATTTGATGGTGGGTGAGAACGGGAAACTGAGTCCAAGTCCACATTTGATGGTGGTGAGAACAGGAGGATACTGAGTCCACGCCACATTTGATGGTGGGTGAGAACAGAGGAAAATGAGTCCATATCCACATTTGATGGTGGTGAGAACAGGGGAAACTGAGTCCACGTCACATTTGATGGTGGGCAAGAACGGGGAAACTGGGTCCAGGTCCACATTTGATGGTGGGTGAGAATAGGGGAAACTGAATCCACGTCCACATTTGATGGTGGGTGAGAATGGGAAACTGAGTCCTCGCCCACATTTGATGGTGAGTGAGAAGGGGAAACTGAGTCCACCTCCACATTTGATGGTGGTGAGAAGGGGAAACTGAGTCCACATCCACATTTGATGGTGGGTGAGAACAGGGGAAACTGAATCCACGCCCACATTTGATGGTGGGTGAGAACAGGAGAAACTGAGTCCACGTCCACATTTGATGGTGGGTGAGAACAGGAAACTGAGTCCCCATCGATATTTGATGGTGGGTGAGAATAGGGGAAACTGAGTCCATGTCCACATTTGATGGTGGGCAAGAACGGGGAAACTGAGTCCACGCCCATTTGATGGTGGGTGAGAACGGGAAACTGAGTCCACGCCCACATTTGATGGTGGGTGAGAACGGGAAACTGATTCCACATCCACATTTGATGGTGGGCGAGAACAGTGGGAAACTGAGTAAACGTCCACATTTGATGGTGGGCAAGACCGCAGAAACTACGTCCACGTCCACATTTGATGGTGGGTAAGAACGGGAAACTGAGTCCACGTCCACATTTGATGGTGAGTGAGAACGGGAAACTGAGTCCACGTCCATATTTGATTGTGGGTGAGACCGGGAAACTGAGTCCACCTCCACATTTGATGGTTGGTGGGAACAGGAGAAACTGAATCCATGTCCACATTTCATGGTGGGTGAGAACGGAGAAAACTGTGTCCTCATCCATATTTGGTGGTGGGCGAGTACACGGGAACCTGAGTCCACGCCCACATTTGATGGTGGGCAAGAACGGGAAGCTGGGTCCACCTCCACATTTGATGTTGGGTGAGAACGGGAAACTGAGTCCACGCCACATTTGATGGTGAGTGAGAATGGGGAATCTGAGTCCACGCCCACAACTGATGGTGGGTGAGAACAGGGAAACGGAGCCAACGTCCACATTTTATGGTGGGAGAGAAAGGGGAAACTGAGTCCACATCCACATTTGATGGTGGGAGAACAGGGAAACTGAGTCCATCTCCAAATTTGATGGTGGGTGAGAACGGGAAACTGGGTCCATGTCCACATTTGATGGTGGGTGAGAACGGGAAACTGAGTCCACGTCCACATTTGAAGGTGGGTGAGAACAGGGGATAGTGAGTCCACATCCACATTTGATGGTGGGTGAGAACAGGGAAACTGAGTCCAGGATCACATTTGATGGTGGGTGAGAACAGAGGAAACTGAGTCCACATCCACATTTGATGGTGGGTGAGAAGAGGGGAAACTGAGTCCACGCCCACATTTGATGGTGGGCAAGAACGGGAAAACTTGGGCCACGCCCACATTTGATGCTGGGTGAGAACGGGAAACTGAGTCCACTCCACATTTGATGGTGGATGAGAACGGGAAACTGAGTCCACATCCACATTGATGGTGGGTGAGAACAGGAGGAAACTGAGTCCACCTCCAAATTTGATGGTGGGCAAGAACGGAGAAACTGGGTCCACGCCCACATTTGATGGTGGGTGAGAACGGGAAACTGAGTTCACGCCACATTTGATGGTGTGAAAGAACAGGGAAACTGAGTCCACGCCCACATTTGATGGTGGGTGAGAATGGGAAACTGAGTCCACGCCCACATTTGATGGTGGGTGAGAACAGAGGAAAGGGAGTCCACGTCCACATTTGATGCTGGGTGAGAAAAGGGGAAACTTAGTCCACGTCCACATTTGATGGTGGGTGAGAACAGGAGGAAAGTGAATCCACGTCCAAATTTGATGGTGGGTGAGAACGGGGAAACTGAGTCCACGTCCACATTTGATGGTGGGTGAGAACAGGAGGAAACTGAGTCCACCACATTTGATGTTGGGTGAGAACAGAGGGTAACTGAGTCCAGAGCCACACTTGATGGTGGGCGAACAGGGAAAACGGGGCCACGTCCACATTTGATGGTGGGCAGGAACGGGGAAACTAGGTTCACGTCCACATTTGATGGTGGGTGAGAACCGGGAAACTGAGTCGACATCCACATTTGATGGTGGGTGAGAATGTGGAAACTGAGTCCCCATCCACATCTGATGGTGGGTGAGAACAGGGGGAAACTGAGTCCACGTCCACATTTGATGGTGGGTGAGAATGGGGAAACTGTGTCCCCGTCCACATTTGATGGTGTGTGAGAATGGGGAAACTGAGTCCATGTCCACATTTGATGGTGGGTGAAAACGGGGAAACTGAGTCCACGTCCACATTTATTGGTCGGTGAGAACAGAGGGAAAGGGAGTCCACATCCACATTTGCTGGTGGGCGAGAACAGGGGGAAACTGTCTCCACGTCCACATTTCACAGTGGGCAAGAACAGGGAAACTGAATCCACGTCCACTTTTGACGGTGGGTGAGAACAGGGGAAACTGAGTCTACGTCGACATTTGATGGTGTGTGAGAACGGGGAAACTGGGTGCACGTCGACATTTGATGGTGGGTGAGAACAGGGGAAAATGAGTCCACGTCCACATTTGATGGTGGTTGAGAATGGGGAAACTGAGTCCACGTCCACATTTGATGGTGGGTGAGAAGGGGGAAACTGGGTCCACATCCACATTTACTGCTGGGCGAGAACAGGGGAAACTGAGTCCACGCCACATTTGATGGTGGTGAGAATGGGGAATCTGAGTCCACGTCACATTTGATGGTGGGTGAGAATAGGGGAAACTGAGTTCATGTTCACATTTGATGGTGTGTGAGAATGGGAAACTGGGTCCACGTCCACATTTCATGGTGTGTGACACGGGAAACTGAGTCCACGCCCACATTTGATGGTGGGTGAGAACAGGGGAAAGTGAGTCCACGCCCACATTTGATGGTGGTGAGAACAGGGAAAATGAGTCCACGCCCACATTTGATGGTGGTTGAGAATGGGAAACTGAGTCCACGTCCACATTTGATGGTGGGTGAGAATGGGAAACTGAGTCCACGTACATTTGATGGTGAGTGAGAACGGGAAACTGGGTCCACGCCCACATTTGATGGTGGGTGAGAACAGGGGAAACTGGGTCCACGCCCACATTTGATGATGGGTGAGAACAGGGGAAACTGAGTCCACGTAAACATTTCATGGTGGGTGAGAATGGGAAACTGAGTCCACATCCACATTTGATGGTGGGCGAGAACAGGGGAAACTGAGTCCACGCCCACATTTGATGGTGGTTGAGAACGGGAAACTGAGTCCACCACATTTGATGGTGGGAGAACAGGGGAAACTGAGTCCACGTCCACATTTGATGGTGGGTAAGAATGGGGAAACTGAGTCCACTTCCACATTTGATGATGGGTGAGAACAGAGGGAAACTGTGTCCACATCCACATTTGCTGGTGAGCGAGAACAGGGGGAAACTGTGTCCACGTCCACATTTGATGGTCAGCAAGAACGCGGAAGCTGGGTCCGCATCCACATTTGATGGTGGGTGACAATGGGGAGAATGGTTCCACGTCCACATTTGATGGTGGGTAAGAACGGGGAAACTGAGTCCACGTCCTAATTTGATGGTGGGTGAGATCGGGGAAACTGAGTCCAAGTCCACATTTGATGGTGGGTGAGAACAGATGATACTGAGTCCACGTCCACATTTGATGGTGGGTGAGAACGAGGAAACTGAGTCCAAGTCCGCACATGATGGTGGGTGAGAACAGGAGGATGCTGAGTCCACGTCCACATTTGTTGGTGGGTGAGAATAATGGGAAACTGAGTCCCCATCCACATTTGATGGTGGGTGAGAATGGGGAAACTGAGTCCACGTCTACATTGGATGGTGGTTGAGAACGGGGAAACTGAGTCCACGTACACATTTGATGGTGGGTGAAAATAGGGAAACTGAATCCACGTCGACATGTGATGGAGGGTGAGAACGGGGAAACTGAGTCCACATCCACATTCGATGGTGGACGAGAACAGGGGGAAACTGATTCGACGTCCACTTTTGATGGTGGGTGAGAACGGAAACTGGGTCCACGCCCACATTTGATGGTGGGTGAGAACAGGGATAGAGTGTCCACGTCCGCATTTGATGGTGGGTGAGAACGGGGAAACTGAGTCCAAGTCCACATATGATGGTTGGTGAGAACAGGAGGATACTGAGTCCACGTCCACATTTGATGGTGGGTGAGAACAGGGGAAACTGAGTCCACGTCCACATTTGATGGTGGGTGAGAACAGGAGAAACTGAGTCCACGCCCACATTTGATGGTGGGTGAGAACGGAAACTGGGTCCAGGTCCACATTTGATGGTGGGTGAGAATAGGGGAAACTGAATCCATGTCCACATTTGATGGTGGGTGAGAATGAGGAAACTGAGTCCACGCCCACATTTGATGGTGGGTGAGAAGGGGAAACTGAGTCCACCTCCACATTTGATGGTGGGTGAGAAGGGGAAACTGAGTCCACATCCACATTTCATGGTGGGTGAGAACAGGGGAAACTGAGTCCACGCCCACATTTGATGGTGGGTGAGAACGGGAAACTGAGTTCACGCCCACATTTGATGGTGGGTGAGAATGAGGAAACTGAGTCACGTCCACATTTCATGGTGTGTGACACGGGAAACTGAGTTCACGCCCACATTTGATGGTGGTTGAGAATGGGAAACTGAGTCCACGTCCACATTTGATGGTGGGTGAGAATGGGAAACTGAGTCCACGTCCACATTTGATGGTGAGTGAGAACGGGGAAACTGGGTCCACGTCCACATTTGATGGTGGGCAAGAAGGGGGAAACTGGGTCCACGTCCACATTTGATGATGGGTGAGAACGGGGAAACTGAGTCCACGTCCACATTTCATGGTGGGTGAGAATGGGGAAACTGAGTCCACATCCACATTTGATGGTGGGCGAGAACAGTGGGAAACTGAGTCCACGTCCACATTTGATGGTGGGTGAGAACGGGGGAAACTGAGTCCACGTCCACATTTGATGGTGGGTAAGAATGGGGAAACTGAGTCCACGTCCACATTTGATGGTGGGTGAGAATGGGGAAACTGAGTCCACATCCACATTTGATGGTGGGCGAGAACAGTGGGAAACTGAGTCCACGTCCACATTTGATGGTCGGCAAGAACGCGGAAGCTGGGTCCGCATCCACATTTGATGGTGGGTGACAATGGGGAGAATGGTTCCACGTCCACATTTGATGGTGGGTAAGAACGGGGAAACTGAGTCCACGTCCTAATTTGATGGTGGGTGAGATCGGGGAAACTGAGTCCAAGTCCACTTTTGATGGTGGGTGAGAACAGATGATACTGAGTCCACCTCCACATTTGATGGTGGGTGAGAACGAGGAAACTGAGTCCAAGTCCGCACATGATGGTGGGTGAGAACAGGAGGATGCTGAGTCCACGTCCACATTTGTTGGTGGGTGAGAATAATGGGAAACTGTGTCCCCATCCACATTTGATGGTGGGTGAGAACGGGGAAACTGAGTCCACGTCTACATTGGATGGTGGTTGAGAACGGGGAAACTGAGTCCACGTACACATTTGATGGTGGGTGAAAATAGGGAAACTGAATCCACGTCGACATGTGATGGAGGGTGAGAACGGGGAAACTGAGTCCACATCCACATTCGATGGTGGACGAGAACAGGGGGAAACTGATTCGACGTCCACTTTTGATGGTGGCAAGAACAGAGGGAAACTGAGTCCACGTCCACATTTGATGGTGGGTGAGAACAGGGGATAGAGTGTCCACGTCCGCATTTGATGGTGGGTGAGAACGGGGAAACTGAGTCCAAGTCCACATATGATGGTTGGTGAGAACAGGAGGATACTGAGTCCACGTCCACATTTGATGGTGGGTGAGAACAGAGGGAAAATGAGTCCATATCGACATTTGATGGTGGGCGAGAGCAGGGAGAAACTGAGGCCACGTCCACATTTGATGGTGGGCAAGAACGCGGAAACTGGGTCCAGGTCCACATTTGATGGTGGGTGAGAATGGGAAAACTGAATCCATGTCCACATTTGATGGTGGGTGAGAATGAGGAAACTGAGTCCTCGTCCACATTTGATGGTGAGTGAGAAGGGGGAAACTGGTTCCACCTCCACATTTGATGGTGGGTGAGAAGGGGGAAACTGAGTCCACATCCACATTTCATGGTGGGCGAGAACAGGGGCAAACTGAATCCACGTCCACATTTGATGGTGGGTGAGAACAGGAGGAAACTGAGTCTACGTCCACATTTGATGGTGGGTGAGAACAGAGGGAACCTGAGTCCCCATCGATATTTGATGGTGGGCGAGAGTAGGGGGAAACTCCGTCCATGTCCACGTTTGATATTGGGCAAGAACGAGGAAACTGGGTCCACGTCCACATTTGATGATGGGTGAGAACGGGCAAACTGAGTCCACGTCCACATTTGATGGTCTGTGAGAACGGGGAAACTGATTCCACATCCACATTTGATGGTGGGCGAGAACAGTGGGAAACTGAGTCCGTCCACATTTGATGGTGGGCAAGAGCAGGAAACTGGGTCCGTCCACATTTGATGGTGGGTGAGAACAGGAAACTGAGTCCACGTCCACATTTGATGGTGGGTGAGAAGGAAACTGAGTCCACGTCCATATTTGATTGTGGGTGAGACCGGGAAACTGAGTCTGCCTCCATATTTGATGGTTGGTGGGAACAGGAGAAAACTGAATCCATGTCCACATTTCATGGGGTGTGAGAACGGAGAAAAACTGTGTCCTCATCCATATTTGGTGGTGGGCGAGTACACGGGGAACCTGAGTCCACGTCCACATTTGATGGTGGGCAAGAACGCGGAAGCTGGGTCCACCTCCACATTTGATGTTGGGTGAGAACGGGGAAACCTGGTCCACGTCCACATTTGATGGTGAGTGAGAATGGGGAATCTGAGTCCACGTCCACAACTGATGGTGGGTGAGAACAGGGGAAACGGAGCCAACGTCCACATTTTATGGTGGGAGAGAAAGGGGAAACTGAGTCCACATCCACAATTGATGGGGGGCGAGAACAGGAGGAAACTGAGTGCACGTCCACATTTGATGGTGGGCAAGAGCAGGGAAACTGGGTCCACGTCCACATTTGATGGTGGGTGAGAACGGGGAAACTGAGTTCACGTCCACATTTGATGGTGGGAAAGAACAGGGAAAACTGAGTCCACGTCATCGTTTGATGGTGCGTGAGAACGGGAAAACTGAGTTCACGTCCACATTTGATGCTGGGTGAGAACAGAGGGAAACTGAATCCACATCCACATTGATGGTGGGTGAGAAGGAAACTGAGTCCACATCCACAATTGATGGGGGCGAGAACAGGGGAAACTGAGTCCACGTCCACATTTGATGGAGTGCAAAAATAGGGAGACTAGATCCATATCCACATTCGATGGTGGGTCAGAACAGGGAAACTTAGTCCACGGCCACATTTGATGGTGGGTGAGAACAGAGGGAAACTGAGTCCACATCCACAATTGATAATGGGCGGGAAAAAGGGAAAACTGAGTCCATCTCCAAATTTCATAGTGCGCAAGTACGGGGAAACTGGGTCCATGTCCACATTTGATGGTGGGTGAGAACGGGGAAACTGAGTCCACGTCCACATTTGAAGGTGGGTGAGAACAGGGATAGTGAGTCCACATCCAGATTTGATGGTGGGTAGGAACAGGAGGAAACTGAGTCCAGGATCACATTTGATGGTTGGTGAGAACAGGAGAAACTGAGTCCACATCCACATTTGATGGTGGGTGAGAACAGGAGAAACTGAGTCCACGTCACATTTGATGGTGGGCGAGAACAGGGGAAACTGGGTCCGTCCACATTTGATGCTGGGTGAGAACGGGGAAACTGAGGCCACGTCAACTTTTGATGGTGGATGAGAACGGGGAAACTGAGTCCACATCCACATTGGATGGGGATCGAGAACAGTGGTAAACTGAGTCCACCTCCAAATTTGACGGTGGGCAAGAACGGAGAAACTGGGTCCACGTCCACATTTGATGGTGGGAGAGAACGGGGCAACTGAGTTCACGTCCACATTTGATGGTGTGAAAGAACAGGGAAAACAGAGTCCACGTCAACGTTTGAAGGTGGGTGAGAATGGGGAAACTGAGTCCACGTCCACATTTGATGGTGGGTGAGAACGGGGAAACGGAGTCCACGTCCACATTTGATGGTGGGTGAGAAAAGGGGAAACTTAGTCCACGTCCACATTTGATGGTGGGTGAGAACAGGAGGAAAGTGAATCCACGTCCAAATTTGATGGTGGGTGAGAACGGGGAAACTGAGTCCACGTCCACATATGATGGTGGGTGAGAACAGAGGAAACTGAGTCCACGTCCACATTTGATGTTGGGTGAGAACAGAGGGTAACTGAGTCCAGAGCCACACTTGATGGTGGGCGACAACAGGGGAAAACGGGGCCACGTCCACATTTGATGGTGGGCAGGAACGGGGAAACTAGGTTCACGTCCACATTTGATGGTGGGTGAGAACCGGGAAACTGAGTCGACATCCACATTTGATGGTGGGTGAGAATGTGGAAACTGAGTCCCCATCCACATCTGATGGTGGGTGAGAACAGGGGGAAACTGAGTCCACGGCCACATTTGATGGCGGGCAAGAACGGGGAAACTGGGTCCCCGTCCACATTTGATGGTGTGTGAGAATGGGGAAACTGAGTCCATGTCCACATTTGATGGTGGGTGAAAACGGGGAAACTGAGTCCACATCCACATTTATTGGTCGGTGAGAACAGAGGGAAAGGGAGTCCACATCCACATTTGCTGGTGGGCGAGAACAGGGGGAAACTGTCTCCACGTCCACATTTCACAGTGGGCAAGAACAGGGAAACTGAATCCACGTCCACTTTTGACGGTGGGTGAGAACAGGGGAAACTGAGTCTACGTCGACATTTGATGGTGTGTGAGAACGGGGAAACTGGGTGCACGTCGACATTTGATGGTGGGTGAGAACAGGGGAAAATGAGTCCACGTCCACATTTGATGGTGGGTGAGAAGGGGGAAACTGGGTCCACGTCCACATTTGATGGTTAGTGAGAACGGGGAAACTGAGTCCACACCCACATTTACTGCTGGGCGAGAACAGGGGGAAAGTGAGTCCACGTCCACATTTGATGGTGGGTGAGAACGGAGGGAATCTGAGTCCACATCGACATTTGATGGTGGGCGAGAATAGGGGGAAACTGAGTTCATGTTCACGTTTGATTTTGTCCGAGAATGGGGAAACTGGGTCCACGTCCACATTTCATGGTGTGTGACACGGGGAAACTGAGTCCACGTCCACATTTGATGGTGGGTGAGAACGGGGAAACTGTGTGCACGTCGACATTTGATGGTGGGTGAGAACAGGGGAAAATGAGTCCACGTCCACATTTGATGGTGGTTGAGAATGGGGAAACTGAGTCCACGTCCACATTTGATGGTGGGTGAGAATGGGGAATCTGAGTCCAAGTACACCTTTGATGGTGAGTGAGAACGGGGAAACTGGGTCCACGTCCACATTTGATGGTGGGCAAGAAGGGGGAAACTGGGTCCACGTCCACATTTGATGATGGGTGAGAACGGGGAAACTGAGTCCACGTAAACATTTCATGGTGGGTGAGAATGGGGAAACTGAGTCCACATCCACATTTGATGGTGGGCGAGAACAGTGGGAAACTGAGTCCACGTCCACATTTGATAACGGGTGGGAACAGGGGAATCTGAGTCCACGTCCACATTTGATGGTGGGTAAGAATGGGGAAACTGAGTCCACGTCCACATTTGATGATGGGTGAGAACAGAGGGAAACTGTGTCCACATCCACATTTGCTGGTGAGCGAGAACAGGGGGAAACTGTGTCCACGTCCACAATTGATGGTCAGCAAGAACGCGGAAGCTGGGTCCGCATCCACATTTGATGGTGGGTGACAACGGGGAGAATGGTTCCACGTCCACATTTGATGGTGGGTAAGAACGGGGAAACTGAGTCCACGTCCTAATTTGATGGTGGGTGAGATCGGGGAAACTGAGTCCAAGTCCACTTTTGATGGTGGGTGAGAACAGATGATACTGAGTCCACCTCCACATTTGATGGTGGGTGAGAACGAGGAAACTGAGTCCAAGTCCGCACATGATGGTGGGTGAGAACAGGAGGATGCTGAGTCCACGTCCACATTTGTTGGTGGGTGAGAATAATGGAAACTGGGTCCGCATCCACATTTGATGGTGGGTGACAACGGGGAGAATGGTTCCACGTCCACATTTGATGGTGGGTAAGAACGGGAAACTGAGTCCACGTCCACATTTGATGGTGGGTGAGAACAGGGAAACTGAGTCCAAGTCCACTTTTGATGGTGGGTGAGAACAGATGATACTGAGTCCACCTCCACATTTGATGGTGGGTGAGAACGAGGAAACTGAGTCCAAGTCCGCACATGATGGTGGGTGAGAACAGGAGGATGCTGAGTCCACGTCCACATTTGTTGGTGGGTGAGAATAATGGGAAACTGTGTCCCCATCCACATTTGATGGTGGGTGAGAACGGGGAAACTGAGTCCACGTCTACATTGGATGGTGGTTGAGAACGGGGAAACTGAGTCACGTACACATTTGATGGTGGGTGAAAATAGGGAAACTGAATCCACGTCGACATGTGATGGAGGGTGAGAACGGGGAAACTGAGTCCACATCCACATTCGATGGTGGACGAGAACAGGGGGAAACTGATTCGACGTCCACTTTTGATGGTGGCAAGAACGACGAAACCTGGTCCACGTCCACATTTGATGGTGGGTGAGAACAGGGGATAGAGTGTCCACGTCCGCATTTGATGGTGGGTGAGAACGGGGAAACTGAGTCCAAGTCCACATATGATGGTTGGTGAGAACAGGAGGATACTGAGTCCACGTCCACATTTGATGGTGGGTGAGAACAGAGGGAAAATGAGTCCATATCAACATTTGATGGTGGGCGAGAGCAGGGAGAAACTGAGGCCACGTCCACATTTGATGGTGGGCAAGAACGCGGAAACTGGGTCCAGGTCCACATTTGATGGTGGGTGAGAATGGGAAAACTGAATCCATGTCCACATTTGATGGTGGGTGAGAATGGGAAAACTGAGTCCTCGTCCACATTTGATGGTGAGTGAGAAGGGGGAAACTGGTTCCACCTCCACATTTGATGGTGGGTGAGAAGGGGGAAACTGAGTCCACATCCACATTTCATGGTGGGCGAGAACAGGGGCAAACTGAATCCACGTCCACATTTGATGGTGGGTGAGAACAGGAGGAAACTGAGTCTACGTCCACATTTGATGGTGGGTGAGAACAGAGGAACCTGAGTCCCCATCGATATTTGATGGTGGGCGAGAATAGGGGAAACTGAGTCCATGTCCACATTTGATGGTGGGCGAGAACAGGGGAAACTGGGTCCACGTCCACATTTGATGATGGGTGAGAACGGAAACTGAGTCCACCTCCACATTTGATGGTGGGTGAGAAGGGGGAAACTGAGTCCACATCCACATTTCATGGTGGGCGAGAACAGGGGCAAACTGAATCCACGTCCACATTTGATGGTGGGTGAGAACAGGAGGAAACTGAGTCTACGTCCACATTTGATGGTGGGTGAGAACAGAGGGAACCTGAGTCCCCATCGATATTTGATGGTGGGCGAGAGTAGGGGGAAACTCCGTCCATGTCCACGTTTGATATTGGGCAAGAACGAGGAAACTGGGTCCACGTCCACATTTGATGATGGGTGAGAACGGGCAAACTGAGTCCACGTCCACATTTGATGGTCTGTGAGAACGGGGAAACTGATTCCACATCCACATTTGATGGTGGGCGAGAACAGTGGGAAACTGAGTAAACGTCCACATTTGATGGTGGGCAAGACCGCAGAAACTACGTCCACGTCCACATTTGATGGTGGGTAAGAACGGGAAACTGAGTCCACGTCCACATTTGATGGTGAGTGAGAACGGGGAAACTGAGTCCACGTCCATATTTGATTGTGGGTGAGACCGGGGAAACTGAGTCTGCCTCCATATTTGATGGTTGGTGGGAACAGGAGAAAACTGAATCCATGTCCACATTTCATGGGGTGTGAGAACGGAGAAAAACTGTGTCCTCATCCATATTTGGTGGTGGGCGAGTACACGGGGAACCTGAGTCCACGTCCACATTTGATGGTGGGTGAGAACGGGGAAACCTGGTCCACGTCCACATTTGATGGTGAGTGAGAATGGGGAATCTGAGTCCACGCCCACAACTGATGGTGGGTGAGAACAGGGGAAACGGAGCCAACGTCCACATTTTATGGTGGGAGAGAAAGGGGAAACTGAGTCCACATCCACAATTGATGGGGGGCGAGAACAGGAGGAAACTGAGTGCACGTCCACATTTGATGGTGGGCAAGAGCAGGGAAACTGGGTCCACGTCCACATTTGATGGTGGGTGAGAACGGGGAAACTGAGTTCACGCCCACATTTGATGGTGGGAAAGAACAGGAAACTGAGTCCACGCCATCGCTTGATGGTGCGTGAGAACGGGAAACTGAGTTCACGCCACATTTGATGCTGGGTGAGAACAGAGGGAAAACTGAGTCCATCCACATTTGATGGTGGGCGAGAACAGGGGGAAACTGAGTCCACGTCCACATTTGATGGAGTGCAAAATAGGAGACTAGATCCATATCCACATTCGATGGTGGGTCAGAACAGGGGAAACTTAGTCCACGGCCACATTTGATGGTGGGTGAGAACAGAGGAAACTGAGTCCACATCCACAATTGATAATGGGCGGAAAAGGGAAAACTGAGTCCACCTCCACATTTGATGGTGGGCAAGAGCAGGGAAACTGGGTCCATGTCCACATTTGATGGTGGGTGAGAACGGGAAACTGAGTCCACGTCCACATTTGAAGGTGGGTGAGAACAGGGATAGTGAGTCCACATCCAGATTTGATGGTGGGCGAGTAGGGGAAACTCCGTCCATGTCCACGTTTGATATTGGGCAAGAACGAGGAAACTGGGTCCACGTCCACATTTGATGATGGGTGAGAACGGGCAAACTGAGTCCACGTCCACATTTGATGGTCTGTGAGAACGGGGAAACTGATTCCACATCCACATTTGATGGTGGGCGAGAACAGTGGGAAACTGAGTAAACGTCCACATTTGATGGTGGGCAAGACCGCAGAAACTACGTCCACGTCCACATTTGATGGTGGGTAAGAACGGGAAACTGAGTCCACGTCCACATTTGATGGTGAGTGAGAACGGGGAAACTGAGTCCACGTCCATATTTGATTGTGGGTGAGACCGGGGAAACTGAGTCTGCCTCCATATTTGATGGTTGGTGGGAACAGGAGAAAACTGAATCCATGTCCACATTTCATGGGGTGTGAGAACGGAGAAAAACTGTGTCCTCATCCATATTTGGTGGTGGGCGAGTACACGGGGAACCTGAGTCCACGTCCACATTTGATGGTGGGCAAGAACGCGGAAGCTGGGTCCACCTCCACATTTGATGTTGGGTGAGAACGGGGAAACCTGGTCCACGTCCACATTTGATGGTGAGTGAGAATGGGGAATCTGAGTCCACGTCCACAACTGATGGTGGGTGAGAACAGGGGAAACGGAGCCAACGTCCACATTTTATGGTGGGAGAGAAAGGGGAAACTGAGTCCACATCCACAATTGATGGGGGGCGAGAACAGGAGGAAACTGAGTGCACGTCCACATTTGATGGTGGGCAAGAGCAGGGAAACTGGGTCCACGTCCACATTTGATGGTGGGTGAGAACGGGGAAACTGAGTTCACGTCCACATTTGATGGTGGGAAAGAACAGGGAAAACTGAGTCCACGTCATCGTTTGATGGTGCGTGAGAACGGGAAAACTGAGTTCACGTCCACATTTGATGCTGGGTGAGAACAGAGGGAAACTGAATCCACATCCACATTTGATGGTGGGCGAGAACAGGGGGAAACTGAGTCCACGTCCACATTTGATGGAGTGCAAAAATAGGGAGACTAGATCCATATCCACATTCGATGGTGGGTCAGAACAGGGAAACTTAGTCCACGGCCACATTTGATGGTGGGTGAGAACAGAGGGAAACTGAGTCCACATCCACAATTGATAATGGGCGGGAAAAAGGGAAAACTGAGTCCATCTCCAAATTTCATAGTGCGCAAGTACGGGGAAACTGGGTCCATGTCCACATTTGATGGTGGGTGAGAACGGGGAAACTGAGTCCACGTCCACATTTGAAGGTGGGTGAGAACAGGGGATAGTGAGTCCACATCCAGATTTGATGGTGGGTAGGAACAGGAGGAAACTGAGTCCAGGATCACATTTGATGGTTGGTGAGAACAGAGGGAAACTGAGTCCACATCCACATGTGATGGTGCGTGAGAAGAGGGGGAAACTGAGTCCACGTCGACATTTAATGGTGGGCAAGAACGGGAAAACTTGGGCCACGTCCACATTTGATGCTGGGTGAGAACGGGGAAACTGAGGCCATGTCAACTTTTGATGGTGGATGAGAACGGGGAAACTGAGTCCACATCCACATTGGATGGGGATCGAGAACAGTGGTAAACTGAGTCCACCTCCAAATTTGACGGTGGGCAAGAACGGAGAAACTGGGTCCACGTCCACATTTGATGGTGGGAGAGAACGGGGCAACTGAGTTCACGTCCACATTTGATGGTGTGAAAGAACAGGGAAACTGAGTCCACGTCCACATTTGATGGTGGGTGAGAATGGGAAACTGAGTCCACGTCCACATTTGATGGTGGGTGAGAATGGGGAAACTGAGTCCACGTCCACATTTGATGGTGGGTGAGAAAAGGGGAAACTTAGTCCACGTCCACATTTGATGGTGGGTGAGAACAGGAGGAAAGTGAATCCACGTCCAAATTTGATGGTGGGTGAGAACGGGGAAACTGAGTCCACGTCCACATATGATGGTGGTTGAGAACAGGAGTCGACTGAGTCCACGTCCACATTTGATGTTGGGTGAGAACAGAGGGTAACTGAGTCCAGAGCCACACTTGATGGTGGGCGACAACAGGGGAAAACGGGGCCACGTCCACATTTGATGGTGGGCAGGAACGGGGAAACTAGGTTCACGTCCACATTTGATGGTGGGTGAGAACGGGGAAACTGAGTCCGCATCCACATTTGATGGTGGGCGAGAACGGAGAAACTGAGTCCACGTCCACATTTGATGGTGGGTAAGAACGGGAAACTGAGTCACGTCCACATTTGATGGTGGTGAGAACAGGGGAAACTGAATCCACGTCCAAATTTGATGGTGGGTGAGAACGGGAAACTGAGTCTGCCTCCATATTTGATGGTTGGTGGGAACAGGAGAAAACTGAATCCATGTCCACATTTCATGGTGTGTGAGAACGGAGAAAAACTGTGTCCTCATCCATATTTGGTGGTGGGCGAGTACACGGGGAACCTGAGTCCACGTCCACATTTGATGGTGGGCAAGAACGCGGAAGCTGGGTCCACCTCCACATTTGATGGTGGGTGAGAATGGGAAACTGAGTACACGTCCACATTTGATGGTGGGTGAGAAGGGGAAACTGAGTCCACGTCCACATTTGATGGTGGGTGAGAACAGGAGGAAACTGAGTCCACGTCCACATTTGATGGTGGGTGAGAACAGGGGAAACTGAGTCCACGTCCACATTTGATGGTGGGTGAGAACAGGAGGAAACTGAGTGCACGTCCACATTTGATGGTGGGCAAGAGCAGGGAAACTGGGTCCACGTCCACATTTGATGGTGGGTGAGAACGGGGAAACTGAGTTCACGTCCACATTTGATGGTGGGAAAGAACAGGGAAAACTGAGTCCACGTCATCGTTTGATGGTGCGTGAGAACGGGAAAACTGAGTTCACGTCCACATTTGATGCTGGGTGAGAACAGAGGGAAACTGAATCCACATCCACATTTGATGGTGGGCGAGAACAGGGGGAAACTGAGTCCACGTCCACATTTGATGGTGGGCAAGAACGGGAAAACTGAGTCCACGTCCACATTTGATGGTGGGTAAGAACGGGAAACTGAGTCCACGTCCACATTTGATGGTGGGTGAGAACGGGAAACTGAGTCCACGTCCATATTTGATTGTGGGTGAGACCGGGAAACTGAGTCTACGTCCACATTTGATGGTGGTGAGAACAGGAGAAAACTGAATCCATGTCCACATTTGATGGTGGTGAGAATGGGAAACTGAGTCCACATCCACATTTGATGGTGGGTGAGAACGGGAAACTGAGTTCACGTCCACATTTGATGGTGGGCAAGAACGGAAGCTGGGTCCACCTCCACATTTGATGTTGGGTGAGAACGGGAAACTGAGTCCACGCCACATTTGATGGTGAGTGAGAATGGGGAATCTGAGTCCACGTCCACAACTGATGGTGGGTGAGAACAGGGGAAACGGAGCCAACGTCCACATTTTATGGTGGGAGAGAAAGGGGAAACTGAGTCCACATCCACAATTGATGGGGGGCGAGAACAGGAGGAAACTGAGTGCACGTCCACATTTGATGGTGGGCAAGAGCAGGAAACTGGGTCACGTCCACATTTGATGGTGGGTGAGAACGGGGAAACTGAGTTCACGTCCACATTTGATGGTGGGAAAGAACAGGGAAAACTGAGTCCACGTCATCGTTTGATGGTGCGTGAGAACGGGAAAACTGAGTTCACGTCCACATTTGATGCTGGGTGAGAACAGAGGGAAACTGAATCCACATCCACATTTGATGGTGGGCGAGAACAGGGGAAACTGAGTCCGTCCACATTTGATGGTGGGCGAGAACAGGGGAAACTGATTCCACATCCACATTTGATGGTGGGTGAGAACAGGAAACTGAGTCCACGGCCACATTTGATGGTGGGTGAGAACAGAGGAAACTGAGTCCACATCCACAATTGATAA
>DAKLCV010002223.1:0-29585 GCA_030247045.1 Colobus guereza | reverse complement strand
ACCTGAAAATTCAAAAAATCAGAGCGCATCTCCCCCTCCAAAGGAATGCAGCTCATCGCCAGCAACGGAACAAAGCTGGATGGAGAATGACTTTGACAAGTTGAGAGAAGAAGGCTTCAGTCGATCAAACTTCTCAGAGCTAAAGGAGGAACTATATAGCCAGCTGAAAGAAACTAAACACCTTGAAAAAAGCGGGCAATAATTAATAGCCTACCAACCAAAAAAAGTCCAGGACCACATGGATTCACAGCCAAATTCTACCAGAGGTACAAGGTGGAGTTGGTACCATTACTTCTGAAAAGATTCCAATCAATAGAAAAAGAGGGAATCCTCCCTAACTCATTTTACGAGGCCAACATCATCCTGACACCGAAGCCTGACAGAGATACAACAAAAAAAGAGAATTTTACACCAATATCCATGATAAACATCGATGCGAAAATCCTCCATAAAATATTGGCAAACCAGATCCAGCAGCACATCAAAAAGCTTATCCAACATGATCAAGTGGGCTTCATCCCTGGGATGCAAGTATGGTTCAACATACGCAAATCAATAAACGTAATCCAGCATATAAACAGAACCAAAGACAAAAACCACATGATTATCTCAATAGATGCAGAAACGGCCTTTGACAAAATTCAACAGCCTTTCATGCTAAAAACTCTCAATAACTTCGGTATTGATGGAACGTATCTCAAAATAATAAGAGCTATTTATGATAAACCCATAGCCAATATAATACTGAATGGGCAAAAACTGGAAGCATTCACTTTGAAAACTGGCACAAGACAGGGATGCCCTGTCTCACCACTCCTATTCAACATAGTGCTGGAAGTTCTGGCTACGGCAATCAGGCAAGAGAAAGAAATCAAGGGTATTCAGTTAGGAAAAGAAGAAGTCAAATTGTCCCTGTTTGCAGATGACATGATTGTATATTTAGAAAACCCCATTGTCTCAGCCCAAAATCTGCCTAAGCTGATAAGCAACTTCAGCAAAGTCTCAGGATACAAAATCAATGTACAAAAATCACAAACATTCTTATACACCATTAACCGACAGAGAGCCAAATCATGAATGAACTCCCATTCATAATTGCTTCAAAGAGAATAAAATACCTACAATCCAACTTACAAGGGATGTAAAGGACATCTTCAAGGAGAACTACAAACCATTGCTAAGTGAAATAAAAGAAGACACAAACAAATGGAAGAACATTCCTTGCTCATGGATAGGAAGAATCAATATTGTGAAAATGGCCATACTACCCAAGGTAATTTATAGATTCAATGCCATCCCCATTAACCTACCAATGACTTTCTTCACAGAATTGGAAAAACTTATTTAAAGTTCATGTGGAACCAAAAAGACCCCGTGTTGCCAAGACAATCCTATGCCAAAAGAACAAAGCTGGATGGAGAATGACTTTGACAAGTTGAGAGAAGAAGGCTTCAGTCGATCAAACTTCTCAGAGCTAAAGGAGGAACTATATAGCCAGCTGAAAGAAACTAAACACCTTGAAAAAGCGGGCAATAATTAATAGCCTACCAACCAAAAAAGTCCAGGACCACATGGATTCACAGCCAAATTCTACCAGAGGTACAAGGTGGAGTTGGTACCATTACTTCTGAAAAGATTCCAATCAATAGAAAAGAGGAATCCTCCTAACTCATTTTACGAGGCCAACATCATCCTGATACCAAAGCCTGACAGAGATACAAAAAAAGAGAATTTTACACCAATATCCATGATAAACATCGATGCGAAAATCCTCCATAAAATATTGGCAAACCAGATCCAGCAGCACATCAAAAAGCTTATCCAACATGATCAAGTGGGCTTCATCCCTGGGATGCAAGTATGGTTCAACATACGCAAATCAATAAACGTAATCCAGCATATAAACAGAACCAAAGACAAGAACCACATGATTATCTCAATAGATGCAGAAACGGCCTTTGACAAAATTCAACAGCCTTTCATGCTAAAAACTCTCAATAACTTCGGTATTGATGGAACGTATCTCAAAATAATAAGAGCTATTTATGATAAACCCATAGCCAATATAATACTGAATGGGCAAAAACTGGAAGCATTCACTTTGAAAACTGGCACAAGACAGGGATGCCCTGTCTCACCACTCCTATTCAACATAGTGCTGGAAGTTCTGGCTAGGGCAATCAGGCAAGAGAAAGAAATCAAGGGTATTCAGTTAGGAAAAGAAGAAGTCAAATTGTCCCTGTTTGCAGATGACATGATTGTATATTTAGAAAACCCCATTGTCTCAGCCCAAAATCTGCCTAAGCTGATAAGCAACTTCAGCAAAGTCTCAGGATACAAAATCAATGTACAAAAATCACAAACATTCTTATACACCATTAACCGACAGAGAGCCAAATCATGAATGAACTCCCATTCATAATTGCTTCAAAGAGAATAAAATACCTACAAATCCAACTTACAAGGGATGTAAAGGACATCTTCAAGGAGAACTACAAACCATTGCTAAGTGAAATAAAAGAAGACACAAACAAATGGAAGAACATTCCTTGCTCATGGATAGGAAGAATCAATATTGTGAAAATGGCCATACTACCCAAGGTAATTTATAGATTCAATGCCATCCCCATTAACCTACCAATGACTTTCTTCACAGAATTGGAAAAAACTTATTTAAAGTTCATGTGGAACCAAAAAAGACCCCGTGTTGCCAAGACAATCCTATGCCAAAAGAACAAAGCTGGAGGCATCACACTACCTGGCTTCAAGCTATACTACAAGGCTACAGTAAGCAAAACAGCATGGTACTTGTACCAAAACAGAGATATAGACCAATGGAACAGAACAGAGTCCTCAGAAATAATACCACACATCTACAGCCATCTCATCTTTGACAAACCTGAGAGAAACAAGAAATGGGGAAAGGATTCCCTATTTAATAAATGGTGCTGGGAAAATTGGCTAGCCATAAGTAGAAAGCTGAAACTGGATCCTTTCCTTACTCCTTATACGAAGATTAATTCAAGATGGATTAGAGACTTAAATGTGAGACCCAATACCATAAATTGGTAGTACCATTAAAGACGTAGGCATGGGCAAGGGCTTCATGTCTAAAACACCAAAAGCAATGGCAATAAAAGCCAAAATTGACAAATGGGATCTAATTAAACTAAAGAGCTTCTGCACAGCAAAAGAAACTACCATCGGAGTGAACAGGCAACCTACAGAATGGGAGAACATTTTTGCAATCTACTCATCTGACAAAGGGCTAATATCCAGAATCTATAAAGAACTCAATCAAGTTTACAAGAAAAAAAACAACCCCATGAAAAAGTGGACAAAAGATATGAACAGACACATGAAGAAAGGTTCATCATCACTGGCCATCAGAGAAATGCAAATTAAAACCACAATGAGATACCATCTCACACCAGTTCGAACGGCAATCATTAAAACATCGGGAAACAACAGTTCCTGGAGAGGATCTGTTGGTGGGACTGTAAACTAGTTAAACCATTGTGGAAAACAATGTGGCGATTCCTCAAGGATCTAGACCCAGAAATACATCATTTCACCCAGCCATCCCATTCCTGGGGATATACCCAAAGGATTATAAGTCATGCTGCTATAAGACATATGCACACATATGTTTAATGTGGCACTATTCACAATAGCAAAGACTTGGAATCAACCCAAATGTCCATCAGTGACGGACTGGATTAAGAAAATGTGGCACATATACACCATGGAATACTATGCAGCCATAAAAAAGATGTCCCTACAAAGGGACATGAATGCAGCTGGAAACCATGATTCTCAGCAAGCTATTGCAAAAACAGAAAACCAAACACCGCATGTTCTCACTCATAAGTGGGAACTGAACAATGAGATCACTTGGACACAGGAACGGGAACATCACACACTGGGTCCTATTGTGGGGTGGGGGGAAAGGATGACATTAGGAGATATACCTAATGTAAATGACAAGTTAATGGGTGCAGCACACCAACATGGCACATGTATACATATGTAACAAACCTGCATGTTGTGCACCTGTAACCTAGAACTTAAAGTATAATAATAAAAAAAAAAAACTAAATAATGGCTGGTAATATATAAGTAAAATTACTGCATGGAAAAATTAGAAAATGAAACATTTCAAATAACAGAAACAATCACCTCTAAAACAAGCAAAAGAAAAAAACATATACAACAAATAGGAATTTAGTATCATAAAAGGTGCATTTTATAGATATAAAACAGAATTCAAAATCTCAGTATCTCCTGAAAAAAACAAGAAGATAGAAGACAAATTTTAACTAAAGTGACAAAAAAGAAACAGATTTTCTTTTCTGCAATGAAAGTTTTCTGCAGTCAAGTTTAGTAGATAATTGCTGTTTAAAACCCGTATACTAAATATACTAAAAGTAGCCACAGTGCAGTCCACAGACATGACTAAGATATGCCATTTTTTAGTTTTACATGAATTATAATATCCTCTGTGATGGATATTTGCGTTTGTATTCAGATTCAAGGAAAGATATTAGTCACCTGTATGCCATACAGTCTTCCTTACTTAAATATGTTGCCTTAATTAATTTCATCAATTCTTTGGGGTAGGTATTTTACTTTCTACTTTGTAGGTGAAATTTTGAGAAACAGCAAAGTTAAGAGTTGTGCTCAAGACCACAGAGATAATAAATGTTAAAGCCAGATTTAAATCCACTTCTCTCTGCCTCTATGTCCAGTGTTCTTTCCATTTTTCTGCTGAGAAACTCAGTCTATTATACTCTGTAAACTGTAGGTTTCATTGATATTCATGTGTAAATAACTACTTTTTAAAAATTTAACTGAGTTGTGCATGCATTAAATGCCAGAAAATGTCATAAACATATCAAGAAAAAGTTAAAGCAGAAGATTATCATGACAGCCTCTGAAACTGAATTCTAGGTTGAGTAGATGGGGACACAGCTGAAAATAAAATGGAATTTTAGTTTGTACTTAGGGTGTAGAAAGTTGTAAGAAAACGAATTACATCCTAAAAAGAGCAGGATACAAAACTGACAAATTATAATATTTTTTTGGTCTGTTTTTTAGTGTCCATCAAAGAGCTGAGGTGGCAAAAAAGATAGTATGAAATAAAAGCCATAAAATGACAAATTTTTCTCAGGAGATATGACATCCATGGCTGATTTCATCCTTAGCAGAAGATAGGAAGATAAATTACAAATATCCTTTTAAGTGTAACTTAGGTGTTGGCACAGTGGTTTAGAATTCCCAGGAACCCCAAACAAAAGGAGTCAGTATTCCCTGCCAGCTTTTTTTCTTGAACCTACGCTGTGTGCTCATGAGACAGATTGTGGGCAGGGTAGAGTAGCTGAGAGAGATTTCTTCTGAGGCATAGGCACAGCAAGTCAGCCGAAGGCAGGCAAGAACTGAAGAAAACTCAAATACTTAAATCTCATACTGATTTTGAGTCTTTTGGCATCTGCAGCTAGGACGAAGGACTGAGAAAACACTGCCTCTTTTAAGTACAGACATACAGAGCCCACTCAAGTCTAAAGTCAGGGTGAAAAAACTTAGAGAAATTCTACAGGTACACACTGGACCTTATTCTGAGTACAATGAAGCAGGCAACTTTATTACGGTAGTCAGGAGACCTGAAAGAGTGGCACCAATTGAGGATCAAGACTATGGAGTTTGTAGATGGCTGAGAATCAGACAAAGAACTAAGACAAATGTACTGGGTAATATTATTTTCCATAGTTTACCTATACGTAAAATATATAAAAATAAGAGTAGCAAAAAATTGGCACTACAAACTAGAAATCAATCATTGCTGAAAAATAATAATAGAGATGACCCATTACATTGATAGATATACCACATCTATTGAGCAGATGACCCAATATTAAGAGGTCAGTCTTCCCAAGTTGCTTTATAATTCAAAGTTATTATAATGAAAATACTTTAAGGTATTTTTGTATTAATATGCACATATAAAATTTGTACAAAACTGCAAATAATATACGATATCCAAAATAATATTGAAAAGAAAGAATATATATTGAAGACATATTACCAGATTATAGAGCTACAGTAACTGAGAGAGCATGGTATTGGATAAAGGACATACAAAGAGTTCTGTGGAACGAGCATCAAGAGTCTCACCCGTATTGAATGAATGAAGAATGCCAAAGCAATGCAATGAGTGAAGGAATGTCATATTAGAAGTGATTTGAAAACAACGTACTCTCTACATAAACATTTACCTTAAAATAATACTGCAGACATAAAACTCACAATTCAAACAATAAATTTACGGAAGAAAATTCTTTGAAAGATTGGGACCCTAAAGTCAAGCAAACATTTTTAGAAGGGCTCAGATTACTAATAAAATAATAAATTAGACTTTACTGTCATTAAAGTCCTTTACGCATCCAAAGTGATTACATAGTAAATGAATACACTAGCCAAAGTTTGTGAAAATGTATGTGTAAATACACATCTAAGAACTCATAAAAGGAATATGTAAACAACTCATGAAATTCAATAATAAATAGACTAGCAGTAGAAACTAAAATAGACAAATGACTTGAAATACGCTTTACAAAAGAATACATAGAAATGGTTAAAGTACTCAACATCATTAATCATCACTGCAACAAAAATTAAACCTCAATGACATAGTCCAATACCTTCAGCCGAATGGTTAAAATACAAAAAGCTGGGCAGGGGACCCAAGATGGCTGACATCTTCCACTGAGAGGGGAACATCTCCCACCAAGAGACTGGGACATTGAGAAGACTGGCACACTTTGAACAGACCTTTAGAGGACAGAAATTGAGAGTGGATAGACTAAGGATGCAGACACTGAGCTGAAATGAGAGGTAGCAGGGAACTCTGCAGGGGACTACTGAGCACAAGAACTTCTTCCTGGTCTCTAGAGACTCCTGGGGAAGGGGTAAGTTGAATAAGTGAGGAGTATCCCACTATTGCTACGGACCTCTAGAACCCTGGCATCAGCAGATCCCATGAACACCACAGGAACTTGAGCTGGTAGCGAGAGCTACTTAGAGAGACAGTAGGAGCAGTGCTCCAGCCTGTGCAGAGTCCAGAGGGTTTGGGGCAGCAATGTCTGCAGTGGAGCATCGCCAGCCAGAGATACCCATCTCCCAAGACTTACCATTGCTACTTTAAGAGACTTTAGCCTTGGGATGACTATCAGACCTAGACAGAATAGGGTGGTCTTGTCTATGAGATGGGGTCAGTTCAATCTGAGCACCACCCTATCTGCTGACCTCGCCAAGGGCCCCAGCATGGCCATGGCCATGGCCATGTAGCACAGCCTCAGATGTCCAAGCAGGGTACCTTCTGAGGGCCCTCATCATAGGTCTCTCACCAGCAGATGGCAACGGATTATCAGAGCTCTCCAGCCAACTGGACTCACTGATATGCACCAGTTCCCCTGCACCCTTCCCCGGTACAGCACCCCCAGGCCCCGCCCCGCTTTGCCTGCATGCACTCACCCACGGCCACACCGCTGTGGTTTGCCAGGGCAGTGGTTCTTAACCAGGCTAAAATGACAGATGTATAATTCAGAATATGGATATGAACAAAGATCATCGAGATTGAGCAGAGAGTTGTAACTCAATCTACGGAATACGGTAAAACAATTCAAGAGATGAAAGACAAAATGTCAATTTTAAGAAAACACCTAACTGTACTGATAGAGCTGAAAAGCTTACTTCAAGAATTCCATAATACAGTTCCAAGTATTAAACAGCAGAATCAACTGGGCTATGGAGAGAATCTCAGAGCCCAAGAACTGTTTCTCAAAAATAACTCAGAACATTTTTTAAACAATGAATAAATAGAACTTATGAGAAATATGAGATTACATAAAAAGATTAAAAATATGACTCATAGGTATCCCTGAAAAAGGGAGAGAAAGCAAGCAACTTAGAACACATATTTGAGGATATTATCCATGAAAACTACCCCAACCTCACTAGAGAGGCAGACATTCAGATTCAGGAAAGGTAGAGAACCTCTGTGAGATGCTGTGCAAGACGATCATCTCTAAGACAAGACACATAGTCATCAGATTCTGAGACTGAAATGAAAGAAACATGGTAAAGGCAAATAGAAGGAGCAAGTCACCTAGAAAGGGAACCCCACTGGGCTAATAGCAGACCTGTCAGCAGAAACCCTGAAAGCCAGAGGAGACTGGGGGCCTATGCTCGATATTCTTAAAGAAAATAAATGCCAGTGATGAATTTTATATCCAGCCAAACTGAACTTCACGAGCAAAGGAAAACTGAGATCCTTTTCAGTCAAGCAAATGCTAAGGGAATTCATTGCCACCAGACCTGTCTTACAAGAGGTCCTTAAGGGAGTGCTAAATATGGAAAGGAAACACCATTTCCAGCCACCATAAAAGACATACTTAAGTACATAGAACTTTGACATTATAAAGCAACTAACTACACAGTCAAGTCTGCATAATTACCAGCTAATATTTCAATGACAAGATCAAATTCACACACATCAATATTAACTTTGAATGTAAATGAGCTACATGCTCCAATTAAAAGGAACAGAGTGGCAAGCCTGATAAATAAGCAAGATGTGGGCCGGGTGCGGTGGCTCAAGCCTGTAATCCCAGCACTTTGGGAGGCCGAGACGGGCAGATCACGAGGTCAGGAGATCGAGACCATCCTGGCTAACACGGTGAAACCCCGTCTCTACTAAAAATACAAAAAACTAGCCAGGCGAGGTGGCGGGCGCCTGTAGTCCCAACTACTCGGGAGGCTGAGGCAGGAGAATGGTGTAAACCTGGGAGGCGGAGCTTGCAGTGAGCTGAGATCCGGCCACTGCACTCCAGCCTGGGTGACACAGCAAGACTCCGTCTCAAAAAAAAAAAAAGAAGCAAGATGTACTGTGTGCTGTCTTCAACAGACGCATCTCAAATGCAAGAACACTCATTGGTTCAATGTAAAGTGACAAAAAATATATACCAAATCACATAGAAAATTGAAAAAAGCAGGTATTGCTGTTATAATTTCATACTAAACTGACTTTAAATGAACAATGATTTAAGAAAAACACACATAAAAAGAACAACATTACATAATGACAAAGGGTTTGATTCAGTAAAACCTAACTATTTTAATTAAAAATGCACCTGACACAGGGGCACCAATATTTATAAAACAAGTCCTTAACATCCTAAAAGAAACTTAGATAACCACATACTGGTGAAATTCAACACTCACTGGTATTGGACATATCATCAAGGCAGAAAAGTAACACAGATATTTGAAACTTAAACACAACACTTGATCACACGGCCCCATCAGACATCTACAGAAGTTGCCACAGAAAAACGAGAGAGTATATACATTCTTTTCATTTACACATGCACATTCTCTAAAATTGACCACACAATCAGCAATAAAACAATTCTCAGCAAATTTAAAAAAAAAAAAAAACAATGAATTTATACCAATCACATTCTTGGACTATAGCACAAGAAAAATAGAAATCAATACTAAGAAAAGTGCTCAAAACCATAAATTACATGGAAATTAAGCTGTTCCTGAATGACATTTGTATAAACAAAAAAATTAAGGTAGAAATCAAGAAATTCTTTGAAACTAATGAGAACGAAGATACAACATACCAGAATCTCTGGGACACAAATAAAAGAAGAGGAAAGATTATAGCACTAAATGCCTATACCTAAAAGTAAGAGAGACCTCAAATTATCAATCTAATATTTCATCTAGAAGAACTAGAGATACAAGAGCAAACCGACCCCCGTGCCAGTAGAGGAAAAGAAATAACCAAAATCAGAGCTTACCTGAAGGAGATGTGAAAAACAGTAAGATCAACAAATCCTATGTCTTTTTTTTTTTTTTTTTAAAGAATAGATACTGGTAGACTACTCACTTAAAAAGCTTTGTAGAGACTCTCTGTTTTCACTCCACATGTAAAGAGCTTGTAAGTTGCCACTGTACCCAAACAACAAATAAAAGGCTGAAGAAACTAAAATTAACAACTCTTTTAGATCCACAGGAGAGTGAGGTCACAGGGCAAGCTGCCTCCCCCAGTTGTACAGACAGACAGGCAAATACAGGAAGTTCTGACTTACTGGAGCAGGCTCAGTAGTGGAAAGCACTGCGGGAACAAGTGTTGGCGTAGAAAAACCTGAACTACAATTCAAAAATTTCTGGACACTCATTGTGGACAAGTCTGGGAATTAAAAATTTCAGTCATCGGAGTCCTATATTTTGTCAGTTTTACCTTGAAAATCACAAATAGGTTCTCAGTAAGTGTCACAGGGAAATTGTTCTGTTATTCTGATGAGGCTGAAGAGGAACCATTCGAAATATGTCATAGCATTTTGTTGTTCTTCAGAAGTTTTGCTCTCAATAACAACAACAAACTCTATTTTTAAAACGTATTAACTGCTGGTGTTTTATCAGAGCCTAGCTGAACTGGGAAAAAAAAATACACAACTCCAGCCCACTATAGCCAAACTTTTCCACCTGAAATGAAAAATAAAAGCAGAATACACATTCTTCTAAAGCTCACATGGAACTTATACAAAAGTAACCACATTCTGAGTGAAAAATATACCTTGTCAAATTAAGAATAGAAATCATGTAATATCTGCTACCAGATTACAATGGAATTAAGCTAGAATCAGTAACAAAAAAGGAAAATCCCAATATATGTGAATGTTAAAAAACAAAGTTCTAAATAATACATGGTCAAAGAAAATCTCAAAAATATTTAAAAATAATTTTAATTATATGGAAATGAAAACAACTTAAAAAATGTGTGGATACAGTAAAAGTGCTTGAAGAAAACTGTACAACATATTTTAATGTATATATTATAAAACCAGAATGATCTAAAATTAATCACCAAAGCTTCCACCTTAGAAAAAAGAAAAGAAGAGAAAATTAAGGTACAATGAAGAAAAGCAATAAGATAACAAAATTGATAAAATTAAATAAGAAATAGAGAGCAATCAATGAAATCTAAAGCTATTTCTTTGAAAAGACCAAAAATTAAAAAGCCTACAATAATGCTTATTAAGGTAAAAGAGAGCAGATAGAAATTACTCATATCAGAAATAAAAGGTTATATTATTGCAGATTCTATGAATCTTAAAAGATAATAAAGAAAGATTATGAATAATCCTATGCCCACAAATTTGATAACCTAGATAAAACAGACCAATTCTTCGAAAGCCATAATCTTCTGAAGCTCAATCAAGAAAAATAGAAATCAATACTAAGAAAAGTGCTCAAAACCATAAATTACATGGAAATTAAGCTGTTCCTGAATGACATTTGTATAAACAAAAAAATTAAGGTAGAAATCAAGAAATTCTTTGAAACTAATGAGAACGAAGATACAACATACCAGAAACTCTGGGACACAAATAAAAGAAGAGGAAAGATTATAGCACTAAATGCCTATACCTAAAAGTAAGGGAGACCTCAAATTATCAATCTAATATTTCATCTAGAAGAACTAGAGATACAAGAGCAAACCGACCCCGTGCCAGTAGAGGAAAAGAAATAACCAAAATCAGAGCTTACCTGAAGGAGATGTGAAAAACAGTAAGATCAACAAATCCTATGTCTTTTTTTTTTTTTAAAGAATAGATACTGGTAGACTACTCACTTAAAAAGCTTTGTAGAGACTCTCTGTTTTCACTCCACATGTAAAGAGCTTGTAAGTTGCCACTGTACCCAAACAACAAATAAAAGGCTGAAGAAACTAAAATTAACAACTCTTTTAGATCCACAGGAGAGTGAGGTCACAGGGCAAGCTGCCTCCCCAGTTGTACAGACAGACAGGCAAATACAGGAAGTTCTGACTTACTGGAGCAGGCTCAGTAGTGGAAAGCACTGCGGAACAAGTGTTGGCGTAGAAAAACCTGAACTACAATTCAAAAATTTCTGGACACTCATTGTGGACAAGTCTGGGAATTAAAATTTCAGTCATGAGTCCTATATTTTGTCAGTTTTACCTTGAAAATCACAAATAGGTTCTCAGTAAGTGTCACAGGAAATTGTTCTGTTATTCTGATGAGGCTGAAGAGGAACCATTCGAAATATGTCATAGCATTTTGTTGTTCTTCAGAAGTTTTGCTCTCAATAACAACAACAAACTCTATTTTTAAAACGTATTAACTGCTGGTGTTTTATCAGAGCCTAGCTGAACTGGGAAAAAAATACACAACTCCAGCCCACTATAGCCAAACTTTTCCACCTGAAATGAAAAATAAAAGCAGAATACACATTCTTCTAAAGCTCACATGGAACTTATACAAAAGTAACCACATTCTGAGTGAAAAATATACCTTGCCAAATTAAGAATAGAAATCATGTAATATCTGCTACCAGATTACAATGGAATTAAGCTAGAATCAGTAACAAAAAAAAGGAAAATCCCAATATATGTGAATGTTAAAAAAACAAAGTTCTAAATAATACATGGTCAAAGAAAATCTCAAAAATATTTAAAAATAATTTTAATTATATGGAAATGAAAACAACTTAAAAAAATGTGTGGGATACAGTAAAAGTGCTTGAAGAAAACTGTACAACATATTTTAATGTATATATTATAAAACCAGAATGATCTAAAATTAATCACCAAAGCTTCCACCTTAGAAAAAAAGAAAAAGAAGAGAAAATTAAGGTACAATGAAGAAAAGCAATAAGATAACAAAAATTGATAAAATTAAATAAGAAATAGAGAGCAATCAAGGAAATCTAAAGCTATTTCTTTGAAAAGACCAAAAAATTAAAAAGCCTACAATAATGCTTATTAAGGTAAAAAGAGAGCAGATAGAAATTACTCATATCAGAAATAAAAGGTTATATTATTGCAGATTCTATGAATCTTAAAAAGATAATAAAGAAAGATTATGAATAATCCTATGCCCACAAATTTGATAACCTAGATAAAACAGACCAATTCTTCGAAAGCCATAATCTTCTGAAGCTCAATCAAGAAAAAATAGATGCTTTGAACAGACCTATATCTATTAAAGAAATTATTAATAATCTCCCGAAGCAGAAAGCACCAGGCCCATATAGTTTCATTGGTGAATTTTACCAAACATTTGGGAAGAGATTAAACCAATTATCTATAAGTTCTTTCTGAACATAAAAACAGGGAGAATAACTTCTTAACTCAGTCTATGAAGCCATCATTATCTTAAAACCCAAAGACAGTACCAAAAACTACATATCAGTATCTCTTAGGAACACAGATGCAAACATTTTCAATGAAATATTACCAAATACAATATAACAATGTACAACCATAATGATATATCACAGCCAAGCACGATTTTACTCAGGTATGCAAAGCTGATTCAGTATTTGAAAATCAATTAATATAATCCATCAACAGGCTGAAATAGAAAAATTACATGATCCCATAAGTAGATATACAAAAAAATCTGACAAAATCAAAAACCTGCTTATAACAAAAATTTTCAGTAAACTTGGAATAGAGAAGAAAATTCTACAACTTCATCAACAGTCTTTTGTCATTGTTTCCTATTTCTGTCTCTTGCAGTCCACGATGGCAATGTTTCTGCTGATATAATATTTTTGTTTTTATTATACTTTAAGTTCTAGGGTACATGTGCATAACGTGCAGGTTTGTTACATATGTATACTTGTGCCATGTTGGTGTGCTGCACCCATCAACTCGTCAGCATCCATCAATTCATCATTTATATCAGGTATAACTCCCCAACCATGTTGGTGTCTTGTGTATGTCTTGTGGTATAAGCCATCAGACGATAGTTCTCCACTATCTTTCATGGATAAGCTCATTTGTATTTCTGGCTTCTGCTGAGATATTTGACTAGAGGCATGAGTCACACCCTTGGAGTCTTTAGCTAAAGATTGTTAAGCCGTACACTTGAACTTCTTTCCAGAGTACACTTTCTGAACAGTGAATCTCCCATAGATTCTGACACCAATTCTCTAATACCAACTGAGTGTTCTACAATTCAATTCAATTCTGACACTGACTACCTGGAATTAGTGCAGACCCCAGAAGTTAAGGGTTAACTCTTTCAATTCCAATGTTAACTCCTCAGAAATAGCCTCTTATCCTATAAGTTAAAGGACAAGGTCCTTAACAGGATTACTCTTACTTCAGATGTCAGCCATGAGAAAGCATCCCCAGGCTACCTGCATTTCCATCTGACTTGGGTACAAATCTGGGAGTTTCTGAAAGCCCCGTTGAGTTTCTTGGGCTTGTAGCTGCATATCCTCAATCTCTGTCTCTATCTTCACATGGCTTTCTCCTTGGTGTCTTTCCTATTCTATAAGGATGTCTATTAATGTATTTAGGACCCACTCTAAATCCAGAAAGATGTCATATTGAGATACTTTTACATTAAATAAATTGCATCCACAAATATACTTTACCAAATAATATCATATTCTTAGGCTCCAGTGGCTATACCTTTTGGAGAACACAATTCAGTTTACTACAACTCCCCACCTTCCTCTCTTCTCTGTCTTATTCTCTATCATTGCTACTCTTCCTTCCTTTTCACAAAATTTTTGATATACTAAAGTGATCTCTTTCTTGAAGCCAGTGGTTATTTATGTCAAATTTTACTTATAACTGGGAAATCTGGCTAAATTTTTCAAGGTTTATCACCTCTCCTATAGTTCAAACATTGACATTTGAATTTTGACCCTTCAGTCACCTCCTTAAGACATTCAAACTTTCACTGCTATGGTTGTTGCATTTATTAATATCTACTTTGCATTGATCACCATTTTATAATCACTTCATTCCGCTATACCTTAAATTAACCTTGTTCATAAATGCTTGAATCTATCTGTGTGTTCATATAGATAAAAATAGTTTCTATTATATAATGCTATTACATATCAATGCCAATCAAATCCACTAATTGTTTATAGAATTCCTAATACATGCAAGGCCAAGTGCACACAGCTTGTCAAACTGTTGTCCAGGGGTCTGCTGATTAAAACAAAAAATCATTGAGGGAGCTTGTTGAACCAGCAATTTACAGGCACAACATCAGATCTCTCCAGTAATAAACGATGAAATATGGAATTTTCCTTTTGTAATTCTCATTTGTTGTGTATGCATGCATCATCACACTTAAAAACAAATGTCGTGTATCATGTTTTATTTAGAAGAGTGTTGGTAACAAGGACTGTATCATATTCATCTTTATAGCGAAAAGTTGCACCGATGCCATTCATCTTTGAGAATCACATGACATAGGAAACTATAGAATCAGGAGGGATGCTTGTCTAGGGATACATATCAAGGATTGTGAAGCAATCAGAATAGTGGTCAAGGTATTCTATAATCACATTGCTTGAGTTTGAAGCCCAGTCACATTCTTACTTCGTGTTGGACAAATGTGACCTCCTAGGTAGAGAAATTACAAAGTATTTTCCTCTGAGGTTTGAGAAACACAAACACTTAGATAATCCATATAAAGCAGAAGTCTTTATTAAATTTTAAGTGAGTTGCAATACCATATACAATTATTAATAAAGAAGTATACAACATGGTTATACCATAGACTGATTATTTCTAAATTTTTCTATATCATGAATGTGAGGAAGGTGATCAGCAATATCTATAATAACAGAACAGCTATGGTTAACATTTATTTTTCACATACTGCCTAGTAGAAACTCTGCTGGGTTTTATACCCATTATTTCTTATTCTCACAGAACTTTGATGTAGTTGAGAATTATGATTGTTGAAGGTCACAGATAGTCATGTAGAAGCAGTATGTGAAGTTCAACTACATTCCTTCAAAGTGCATGTCTCTTCCTTGTATGCCTGAGATTCTTTAGTGTTCATATAAGATGATATAAGTCCCTTTGTGCTCAACCTGGCAACATATTGGTTGACTTGCATATGAGTCACTTTCTACAGTATCAGGAGAAGTAAACTTACAAGAGTATTCCAGGAAGAAAGTCTGTGGTTCTCATAGGCATAATGGAGAAAATACCACACAACAGGTTTCTGGGGTTCCAAGAAAGGTTTTCACCCATGATTGGGGTGTCCACCTTTGCCTAAGGAAAATGAGACAACTGAGGTCTATTTGGAAAACTGCTTGGATTTTTTTTTTTAAGTGAACACATTATATAAGTAACCCCATTGGTTGAGTTTGATGGGTTCTTATGTTCACTTTATTGAAGAAGAAACTGAGGCTTTGGAGAACTACGCTTTTTTATAAGACACTGCTATGTTCTGAATGTTTGTGTCGTCCCCAGGGTTTACATGTTCAAATTCCAACCCAAGGCAATGGTCTTAGAAATTACGGCCTTTGGGAGGTAATTAAGTCATAAGGGGGCAGCCCTTATGGACAGGATTGGTGTCTTTAAAAAAGAGACCCCAGAGAACTGCCTTACTCCCTCTACCATGGGAGAATACATCAAGAAGCTACAGTCTATGAACCAAAAAGTGGGCCTGCACCAGACACCCCATCTGCTGGTACCTTGATCTTGAACTTTTACCCTCCAGAACTGTGAGAAATAATAGCTTATTGTTTATAAACCACACAGTTTATGCTCTTTTTGTTATGGCAGCTTGAGCTGACTAAAACAGCTACATGGCTAATGTATGGTACAACAAGACACCTGGGACTTTGCTATTCTGATTTTTAAATTGGCAATCTTTCTTCTGTCACACATAACATATCCTTCCTTTAGGCTATATTCAATTTTGTAGGGCTTTTGCTGGGATTCCTCACATACATTCAACCCATATGTGCTTGTCTTCAAAGTTTGTGATGGAATTTATAATGTTATTGGAAGGAAGGTCAAACAGGGTTAATTTTTGTTGCTTAATCAAAAGAATAAATGAACTTCACTTATCACCCTGGACTATGTTCATTCATTTGTTTGGAAAATATTTATTGAGTATCCCCTTTACCTCAGACAATCCTATATGAACGCAGATAAACGGATATCTATCCGGCCTTCAGGAAGTTTAAAGCATACTGGAGAAGACATATATAAATCAAATAATCACATAATCTAGTAAAAACTCTGTAATTGTAAATCGTGATAAAGGTTACATAAATAGACTTTTAGGGCGAATAGGAGGAATTGGACTTGTTGGTGAAGTGAGGACAGGTTTTTTCCAGGAGGAAAAGCAAAGTGAGGCACCTCCAAAGCAGAGGTCACAACATGAGAAACAGACCTTCTAGAAGCTTCAGGTCAGACTTGGAGACTACAAGCACACTGGAGTGCTGCCTACAAGGGGCACCTGATGCAAAAAGAGACAAGAGAAACAAGTGACATCTAGACTTGTTCAGGCTTTCTATTCTATATCATGCTTACTTATGTCAGAAAGCTTTGTACTTATCTGTAGAGAGACGAGAAGGCACTGGAGGGTGTAAAGCAGGGAGTGAGAGGAATAGAGTAATGGGAAGATTGCTGTGCCTGTGCTGGAGAAGCCAGATTAGAAGAAACAGGTGTTGACCTTGAAAGTCAAGTCAGGGAGAAAATAATTATAGCTTGAACAAGTGGGAGAAAACAAGTGAGGGTCATTCAGATGGTAATTCTACAATCAACAGGGTTAGATTATATATGGGGCCTGAAAAAAGCAAGAGGTTAAGGGTGATGCCACAGCTTCTGGCCTTAAGATTAGTGGTGACATTTGCTAGTATCATTTTTTTTTTTTTTTTTTTTTTTTTTTTTTTTTTTTTTTTTTTTTTTTTTTTTTTTTTTTTTTTTTTTTTTTTTTTTTTTTTTTTTTTTTTTTTTTTTTTTTTTTTTTTTTTTTTTTTTTTTTTTTTTTTTTTTTTTTTTTTTTTTTTTTTTTTTTTTTTTTTTTTTTTTTTTTTTTTTTTTTTTTTTTTTTTTTTTTTTTTTTTTTTTTTTTTTTTTTTTTAAGTGAACACATTATATAAGTAACCCCATTGGTTGAGTTTGATGGGTTCTTATGTTCACTTTATTGAAGAAGAAACTGAGGCTTTGGAGAACTACGCTTTTTATAAGACACTGCTATGTTCTGAATGTTTGTGTCGTCCCCAGGGTTTACATGTTCAAATTCCAACCCAAGGCAATGGTCTTAGAAATTACGGCCTTTGGGAGGTAATTAAGTCATAAGGGGCAGCCCTTATGGACAGGATTGGTGTCTTTAAAAAGAGACCCCAGAGAACTGCCTTACTCCCTCTACCATGGGAGAATACATCAAGAAGCTACAGTCTATGAACCAAAAGTGGGCCTGCACCAGACACCCCATCTGCTGGTACCTTGATCTTGAACTTTTACCCTCCAGAACTGTGAGAAATAATAGCTTATTGTTTATAAACCACACAGTTTATGCTCTTTTGTTATGGCAGCTTGAGCTGACTAAAACAGCTACATGGCTAATGTATGGTACAACAAGACACCTGGGACTTTGCTATTCTGATTTTTAAATTGGCAATCTTTCTTCTGTCACACATAACATATCCTTCCTTTAGGCTATATTCAATTTTGTAGGGCTTTTGCTGGGATTCCTCACATACATTCAACCCATATGTGCTTGTCTTCAAAGTTTGTGATGGAATTTATAATGTTATTGGAAGGAAGGTCAAACAGGGTTAATTTTGTTGCTTAATCAAAAGAATAAATGAACTTCACTTATCACCCTGGACTATGTTCATTCATTTGTTTAGAAAATATTTATTGAGTATCCCCTTTACCTCAGACAATCCTATATGAACGCAGATAAACGGATATCTATCCGGCCTTCAGGAAGTTTAAAGCATACTGGAGAAGACATATATAAATCAAATAATCACATAATCTAGTAAAAACTCTGTAATTGTAAATCGTGATAAAGGTTACATAAATAGACTTTTAGGGCGAATAGGAGGAATTGGACTTGTTGGTGAAGTGAGGACAGGTTTTTCCAGGAGGAAAAGCAAAGTGAGGCACCTCAAAGCAGAGGTCACAACATGAGAAACAGACCTTCTAGAAGCTTCAGGTCAGACTTGGAGACTACAAGCACACTGGAGTGCTGCCTACAAGGGCACCTGATGCAAAAGAGACAAGAGAAACAAGTGACATCTAGACTTGTTCAGGCTTTCTATTCTATATCATGCTTACTTATGTCAGAAAGCTTTGTACTTATCTGTAGAGAGACGAGAAGGCACTGGAGGGTGTAAAGCAGGGAGTGAGAGGAATAGAGTAACGGGAAGATTGCTGTGCCTGTGCTGGAGAAGCCAGATTAGAAGAAACAGGTGTTGACCTTGAAAGTCAAGTCAGGGAGAAAATAATTATAGCTTGAACAAGTGGGAGAAAACAAGTGAGGGTCATTCAGATGGTAATTCTACAATCAACAGGGTTAGATTATATATGGGGCCTGAAAAAAGCAAGAGGTTAAGGGTGATGCCACAGCTTCTGGCCTTAAGATTAGTGGTGACATTTGCTAGTATCATGAGAATAAGAGCAGATTTCAGATGAAGATTGACAATTTAGTTATGTTGAATAAGAGTTTTAATTTTAAAGATTTAAAATTCTAGTTACACAGTAGACATTTACGTATAACTCAGAATTTGAATTTATTTTCCTTTCATTTTGCCTTAGTAGTAATAGACGATAATCATGGGTCTTTTAATATTTGATGGAATTTTTTCTTATAGTATTATAGAAGAGAGCTATGCAGACTCCTTGTCAGAAATGATGTGTTATCACTCAGTCTTTTTCTTAATCCACAATGCTTTGGATGCTTATAATTGCAAATAACCAAAACCCAACTCTAACTTATTAAAAAGAACTATTTTACTTATGGAAATGAATAAATGCAGAGGCAGGGTGGGCTTCAGGTGCCATTTGATCAGTGCTCCAGCTCCATTTTCCTGAGGTTTCCTCAACCTCTGTTTTGTCTTCAGCCTCAGGCTGGTATTCCTTATGTAAGAAAAGGCCTATAGCAGTACCAAAGTTAACCATCTGAACACCATGTCATCCAAAGCAAGAAAAGGGCATCTCTATTACAAAACTTCTCAGAAGAGTCCTGAGAATAACTATCTTAGCCTTGGAACACATGTGCCACTCCAGGAGTTAAGAATGGAATAAAATCGCTCAAAGTCACACAGATTCTACTATACACAGGGGGTTATTTGAAAAAGGAAAATGGATATTAGAGAAGCAACCAACAGCTACTCCTAAAAACATTTTTGGGCAGATAAACATCCACGCACAAGTTTCTGTAGCGTATGCCTTTTCCAATATGTTTTCATCAACCTGGGATTTGCTTGTTTTCTCTCCAAAAAAAAAATTTTTTTTTAATGCATTATCTAACTATAACATCTAGCTCTGATCTTTAGGCTCACCAGATGACCTGTCTTCTTCATCAGGCTCATAGACAGCTTCTCACAGTTCAGTATTTATGGGCAAATAAAACTTTAGTCCAGTATATAATTTTTCATAAAAATTGCCTTTTGGAGAAGGAGCGGTTGGAAACAAACAGTGGTAAATTGTCTATAACACACACACAGGATATCCCACGGGCAATAGTAAGAAAGCCTGTGTGAATTGTTGGAGCGAGTTCTTCAGTCCACTGTCTGGTCCTTGTTCTGCTCTTGCAGGAAGAACTTTCCTGTACATTTTAATGTTCTCCATGGTCACAGGTACTGCACTTTAGGGAGGCTTCTCCTTTAAGAAATCTTAAAAAGCAGTCCATTTCCATGTGATAATGATTATTCAGAGGCCTGGAGATCATCCCATAGCTTGAAAAATTGTAAGCCATTGGAAGTCAGTCTTGAGGTTGTTGGTGATACACTGTCCTTAAGTATTCAGCAGGCTTCAGGTCTACTTTGGTGGCTCTACAAAGGCAGCAAGAAACCCCGCTCAAAAGTTAGTTTGAATGTTGAGACTGATGTTGCCACACATACAAGAAGGTATGAAAAGGATATGTATACATTGGGGCTTTTGTGGGAAGGGTGGGCCAGGCCTCCCCAGCTGCTCCTAACAAAGCTTTAAAAGGGCCAGGAAAGCGGCTGGCTGAGGTGGTTTATTGTGGTTAGGGGATTGCAGCTCTACCAAGGGTTCTTACAGGTGAGCCACGGCTTGCATGGTTTAAATCTCCGCTGGCTTCAAAAGAGGCGGCAGCCATGCTTTCTCATCGGCTTCCCCAGAAGTGGACCACAATGGGGAGAGGTAAGGATAAGGCTTAAAAGATGTCAGCTATCAAATATTTTCCTAAAAAGCAGTCAGACCTTTTATCTACACTGTTATAGTCACTTATAATGTTTTTCATGTAGTAGAGTTCATAGACTTATCTGGCCAATATTTGCAGCTACTGATGAACTTGAGGTTTTCTGTCCACTCTCAACAAGTGCTTCTATCTTTCCAATCTTCAACTGAAATGTATTTTGGGGCACATTGAACAAAGTGGGCCTACTGAAACAAGGTAAAGGTCACTTGCCCTTTCAACCCCGGCAGCTTCCCAGCTTTTTCTCACACTGAAGTGATTGTTTCCTACAACAAACAGAGATTACTTCGCTGGAGTTGTGAGAGGAGACTTTGGAGATTCGGCTTTTCATGTGTCACAGTCTTAAACCCATCATAATTTTAACTTTACTGTTTCCACTAGACAAGATTTGTGGTAGAAAATCTAGTTCTTACGTCTTAAATGTTTCAAAATGTTGAGTGTCATCAACATGGAATGCAGGCCACAGGCAGAAAGGTCTCTCACAGCAAAGGTGCGGATCTTCCTCTGCTTTGAACAGTTTCAAAGCAGCTTACCTCTGTGATGAATGAGCTTACTGAAAGTACCAAAAATAGCAATCAGGTAGCACTACCCTGACTTTTGAGCCATGTCCCCTAATGCTGTGTCCTTTCTAAGCACAAAATCCATGTCCAAACTTACTTTTTTTTCTTAATTGATGCATCATATTTTACGTATTTGTGGGGTGCATGTGATAGTTTGTTACCTGCACAGAATGTAATGATCAAGTCAGGGTATTTAGGGTGTCCGCCACCTCAAATATTTATTTATGTGTTGGGAGCATTTCAAGTCATGGAGATATTTTGAAATATACAATATTTTGCTCATGATAGTCATCCTACTCTGCTATGAAACATTAGAACATCTTCCTTCTAACTGTATGTTTGTACCCATTAACCCACCTCTCTTTATCTTCCCAACCCCTCACACACACCTTCTTCAGTTTCTTATATCTATTGTTTTGTTCTCTATTTTCAGGAGATCCACTTTTTTTAGCTCCCCTATGTGAGTGAGAATATGGGATAGTTGTCTTTTTGTGCCTGGCTGATTTCACTTAACATGATGACCTCCAGTTCCATTCATGCCACTGCAAATGACAGGATTTCATATTTTTTTATTGCTGAATAGTATTTTGTTGTGTATGTATACCACATTTTCTTTATCAATTCATCCATTGATGGATACTTAGGTTGATTTATATCTTTGCTATTACTAATAGTGTTGCAATAAACATAAGGTTGCAGATATCCCTTTGATATACTTATTTCCTTTCCTTTGAATAAATACCCAGGGAGTGGGATTGGTTCTATTTTTCGTTCTTTGAGAAATCTGCATAGTATTTCCCACAGAGGCTGTACTAATTCACGTGCCTACCAACAATGTATAAATGTTCATTTTTCTTTCATCATTAGCATCTGTCATTTTTGTCTTTTTAATAATAACCATTCTATTTGGGGTAAGATGATATCTCATTGTGGTGTTCATTTGCATTTTCCTGATGCTGAGTGATGTTGAACATTGGTTTATATACCTGTTGGCCATTTGTAAGTCTTTTTTCGAGAAATGTCTTTTTATGTCATTTGTCCACATTTTAATGCAGTTCTTTTTGTGTTTCCTTTTTTGTTTGTTTTTTTACTATTGAAATGAGTTCTTTGTATATTCTGCATATTAGTCCCTTGTGTGATGAATACTCTGCAAATATTTTACCCCATTCATTCTACAGGTTTTCTCTTAACTCTATTATTTTCTTTGCTGTGCAGAAGCCTTTAAGTTTAATATAGTCCCATTGGTCTATTTTTGTTTTTCTTTCTTGTGTTTTTTAAGTCTTAACCATAAAATTTTTGCCTAGACCAATGTCCTGAAATGATTCTCCTATGTTTTCTTCTAGTACCATTATCGTTTTGGGTCTTATGTTACGTCTTTAGTCCATCTTGAGTTGATTTTTGTATATGAAAAGAGATGGGGGTTGAGTTTCACTCTTTTGTATGAGGAAATCCAGGTTTCCCAGCATTATTTATTGAAGAGGGTATTCTTTCTCCCATGTATACTCTAGGTGCCCTGTCAAAAATCAATTGGCTATAAATATGTCGAATCTGAGTTCTTTTTTGTTTGTTTGTTTGTTTTGGTTTTTGTTTGTTTGTTTTGGTTTTTGAGATGGAGTCTCACTCTGTCACCCAGGCTGGAGTGCCGTGGCGCCATCTCGGCTCACTGCAATCTCCGTCTTCTGAGTTCAAGCTATTCTTCTGCCTCAGCCTCCCGAGTAGCTGGGACTACAGGCACCCACCACCATATCCGACTAATTTTTTATTTTTAGCTTTTGTATTTTCAGTAGAGACACAGTTTCACCTTGTTGGCCAGATGATCTCAATCTCCTGACCTCATGATCTGCCTGCCTTGGCCTCCCAAAGTGCTAGGATTACAGGCATTAGCCACTGCTCCTGGCCTATCTGAGTTATTTATTCTGTTCCTTTAGCCTGTATGTCTGTTTTCATAACAATGCCATGCTATTTTCATTACTATAGCCTTGTAATAAACTTTGAAGTCAGGTAGTATAATTGTTGTAACTTTGTTTTGCTCAGTATTGCTTTTGGTATTTGTGCTCTATTTTGGTTCCATATGAACTTTCAGACTTTTTTTTCTATTTATGTGAAAACGGATGTGAATAGCTTGACAGGAATTTCATCGAATCTAATAGATTGGGTAGTATAGTCTCTTTCAATAATATTAACTATGCTGATCCATGAACGTGAGATGTTTTTCTATTTGTGTGTATTCTCTTGAATTTCTTTCATCAGTTTATTTTATTTCATTTTTTTTCTCGTGAAAGTATCTCACCCCCTTGGTTAAATTTATTTCTGAGTATTTTATTTGTAGCTATTATAAGTGGAATTGCCTTCTTGATTTCTTTCTCAGCTAGTTCATTATTTATGTATAGAAATATGAATGACATTTTTAGTGTTAATTTTGTATCCTGCAGCTTTACTGAATTTATCAGATCTAAATTTTGTGGTGGGTTCTTTAGGTTTCTCTAGATAAAAGATCATGTCCTCTGCAAAGAGAGACAATTTGACTTCCTTTTTCCAATTTGTCTGATTTTTTTTCTCTATTGCCTGATCACTCTGGCTATAATCTCCAATACTATGTTGAATAAGAGTGGGAAAAAATGGGCATCATTGTCTAGTTTCAGTTCTTAGAAAAAAGGCTTTTAGCTTTTCCACATTCTTTATTTGGTCATCATATATGGCCTTTATTATGTTGAAGTATGTTCCTTCTATACCTAGTTTATGGATTTTTTTTCTTCATCAAGAGGGGATATTGTATTTTATCAAATCCTTATTTTTCATGTATAAAAATGATCAGACATTTTTTGTCCTTCATTTTGTTGATGTAATGTATTACATTTATTGATTTGCATATACTGAGCGATCCCTGTATCTCTGGAATAAAACCCACCTGAACATGGTGTATTATTTTTTTGTGTGCTGTTGGATTCAGTTTTCCAGTATTTTGTTGAAGATATTTGTGTCCATGTTCATCAGAGATATTGATCTGATGTTTTCTCTTTTTGTTGTTGTTGTTTAAATGTGTCTTTGGTGTCCATGTCAAGATAATGTGGACTTACAGAATGGGTTAGAGAGAATTTCCTCCTCTTCAATTTTTGGAAGAGTTTGAGGTGAACTGGTGTTAGTTCTTCATATTTTTGGTAGAATTCAGCAGTGAAGCCATGCTGTTTCTTCCAGATTCAATCTTGGTCAGTTCCATATGTCCCAAAATGTAGACAATTTTTCTATATTTTCCAGTTGGTTCATATATAGTAATTCATGATAGTGTCTGATGATCTTCTGTATTTATTTGTTATCATTTGCATGTTGTTCACTTTCTTTATATTTTTATAGTTTTAAAAGCTCCTCTTGGTATCTCAGAAGATATTTTAAATAATTTTAATATTTAAAAATTCACTAAGACTTGGTGTTTGGCCTACTGTATGGTATATCCCAGAGAATGTTCCACGTGCTGATCAGAAGAATGCAGGGGTTGTGCAAAATGTTTTGTAGGTAAATGTCTGTTAGGTCCATTTCATTTAAAGTTCAGTTTAAATCCAATGTTTCTTGGTTGAATTTTTGTCTAGATGATCTGTTTAATATCAAGAATGAGATGTTGAACTTCCCCACTATTATTGTATTGGAGTATATATCTCCCTTTAGATCTAGTAATATTTGGTTTACATATCTGGGTGTTCCAGTATTGAGTATATATATATTTATAATTGTTACATCCTCTTAATGGATTGATCCCTTTATCATTATGTAATGACCTTTTTCTCTCTTTTACTGTTTCTGACTTAAAGTGCATTTATCTGATGTAAGTATAGCTACTCCTGCTTGATTTAGGTTTCTGTGGAATAGTTTTTCTATTCCTTTACTTTTACTCTATATATGTCTTTACTGATAGAGCTTCTTGTAGGCAGCATACAATTGCATCATTTTTAAAAACTACATGCAGCCAGTATTACATCTTTAAAGTGGAAATTTAATCTCTTTACATTCCAGGTCATTACTGATATGTGACGTTTTAGCCCTCTCATATTATTAATTGTTTTCTGGTAGTTTTGTATATCCTTTTTTCTTTTTATTTCTCTGTTGTTTATCATCGTGGTTTAGTGGTTTTGTTGAAATGGTAATACTTGAGTTTTATCTTCCTCATTTATGTGTTTGCTCTACTAAGGAGCTTTATACTTTCATATGTTTCCACGATATATCATCTTTACATTCCAGGTTTGGGACTCTCTAAAGCATTTCTTGTAGGGCCAATCTAGTGACAAAAACTTTCTCAGTTTTGGCTTATCTGGGAAAAGATTGATTTCTTATTCATTTATGAAGGATAACTTTGATAGGTATATTATTCTTGACTGATTGATTTTTCTTTCAGCATTTTGAATATATCATCCCTTTCTCCCCTGGCCTGTAAGGTTTTTTGTTTGTTCATTTTTCCTGAGAAATCCACTGTTATTCTTTCTTCTGCTTAATTTAGTCTGTTGTTGCAACTCTGGAATACATTTTTTAAAATTTCATATATTGTTGAGTTCTGAGATTTTCTTTTTTTAAATGGTATCTATATCTTTGGTAAATTTCTCAGTCATATCCTGAATTGTTGTTTTCTGATTTCTTTATATTGTTTATGTGTTCACATGATTTCACTGAGGTTTTTTATTTGTATTCAATTTCTGGCATTTCATCATTTTTTTTCCTGAATTTTTTTGTTAGAGAATTACTATCCTTTGGATGTGTCCAGTTTTCCTGCTTTTTCACATATGTGGCATCTTTACATTGATATCTGCACATCTGGTGAAATAGTCACTTATTTCATTCTTTGGATTGTCTTTCATAGGGGAAGACTTTACTGAATATGTGTCTATGTTGATTGAGTATGGTATTTTTAAATCTGGGTACATACAGTAATGCAGTCTTTGAAATATATATTCAGCTGTGAACAGCATCAGTAGTATTTGTGAATTCTTTAGTGGCTTGGGTATAATTGTTAGTGGAGGCTGTGGTGAACCTTTGCTAGAGATAAAGATGCCAGGTAGGCCAGTCCTTGAACCCCAGTAGTGGCAGCTGCAGGCCAAATATTTCTTTTTCTGGGCACCTAGATGGTTTATGCAGGCACTGGTGTTGGCAGGTCCAGGTGGCCTGATCCTTGGGCTTTCAGGGAGCTAATTCAGGTGCCATCAATGGAGGTGGTGGGACAGATGGGTGTGTAGGTCCATAGGCCCCCGAATAGCATGTGTGGCATGAACAGTGGTAGTAGCACTGATGTGGCAAGTCTTAGACTCCCAGGTGGCACTTGTTAATGGGGCTGTGATGGGCTAGGCATGACAGTTTGCTGGAACCCAGCTGGTGCATGCAGGTAAGTGCTAGCAGTGGTGTTGGTGGCAGGCTGTGTGGGCCCATCTTCAGGTCCCCAGGAGGAGTGCACAGATGCTAACAGAGCTGGACTGGCCAGGGTGCTCCCCAGGTCCCTGGGTGGCGTGCTCAGGTACTGCCTGGGGGTGCTGCCAGGCCAAGCCAGCCTGAACTCACGCCCTCTGGTGGTGCACATGGGTTCAGGCTACAGTAGGTAGGGTAGGACAATCTGCAGTGGTAGATCAAGAAAGCCTGTTCTTACAGTGTGTGAAATTGTGCAGCAGTCCTGGTGCTGGGAGGCAATGAGTTGCTGTCAGTGGGAGCAGACTCAGGCAGGCAGAAGCAGCCTTCAGGTTCTGGGGAGTCTATATTTGGCTCCCCAGTGGCAGCAGCAGCTGTGGTGGTATTCGGCGATATCCCGTACTTAGGACATACTTACAGCATATATTAGAGCACAGAAGCCAAGCTACTTGTTGTCAGTAGCCCCATAGAGGCAGCTTTGAGGCTCAGAGAGTTGCTCACTTTGGTTCCCGGCAGCAGCCACAGCCATGGTGGTGTGCAGGAGGAGTTTGCCCTCAGAGCACAAGCTGGAGCGCAGACACTGCTGCTGTTGGGAATGGAGTTGCTGTCAGCAGCCGCAGGAAAGCAGCTCCTAACCCCTGGGGAGTTTCCACAGCTTAGGCTTCCTTTGTCCTAGGGCAGCCTCCCTGGTGTGCTATGCCACCCTTTCCCTGGGGTGTAGAACTCTGTGTGGCCCACAGTTCTGGGGACGCTGCCACATTGTTGGGTCTACCTGGTGTTGCACCACTGCAGCCCTCCAAGTGGACATGGGAAATTTCAGTGGGGACTCCCAAGATGTGGAGACGCGGGGGCTGTTGAGCACCAGGGCAGGATGCAGTCTGATGGAGACTGGACTCTCAAAATGGCATTATGCTGCGGTTTCTTAGGTCTCCAGGGGTGTTAATGACCTGGCATGTGTTCCCTCTCTGGAGCAGTGCCTTTATAGGATCTCCAGGCAACTGCCGACGCTAATCATCTAAGGGGCTATGTGGGTTCAGGGGCTCTCCTGTACCTAGGATTGCAGGAGTCCTCGGTGGGAATGTGGACTGCTGAGGGTCTCGCACTTACCCTTTCCTTGCACCAGGGGGCTGGGGGCGGTCTTCAGGAACCAGCTGATCCTGGCTCCACTAGCTCATTTCTTTATCCTCTCCTCTGTGCCTCAGATGTTTTCTGTCACTTCTCTGCTGAATTCCAATGTTCTCTCTTATATGTTCTTTTCGAGAGTGATTTTCTATTCATAATTTTACTTCTTTCTGGAGGAGGCAACTGTCAAATGCCTGTAGTTAGCCATCTTTAGACTATTCACTCCATGTTGTGAACTTTTCCTAATTTGGTCTTGAGGTCTGTCTATGGACAGTGGCCGTAAGCCAAGACATCTACTCTCTAGAAGAGCCCTGACAGGGAACATTAATTTCAGGTGTATGTGTCAAGTGAGACACATGAGGAAATGAAAAAAAAATGCATGAAGCTGAAGAAATGCATTACTTAGAGATCTCAGAGCTGTTAGGGTAGCTAATGGGAAGCCCAGAGGCAGTAGGTGGCTCCACTAGCATGAGAGGACCTAGGGGACTATGCCTTTCTCAAGGTCCATAGGAATGACCTTTTTCACTTTCCTGTGTGGTTTGTGGATGGGCTAATTTAAAGAAAACACATCAGAAAATAAGAAACTTATTTACATGACTCTGGTGTTAATAATTTAGTATCTTTTGTCATCAGTAGTTGTAGGATGTGTTGGGTTTTGGGTTAGTGATATGAGGAACAAGTGGGCTGTACTACAGGCAACCACAGGGAAGGGAAATTTTAGTAAGGTCAAAGGTGACAGGGTTAACAGGGATTCAGACAACTAAAGTGGATGCTGAGGAAGCAACTACATTAGACCCATTTATGACAAAACTTTCCAGAGACCACTCACTAACAATTGTATCACCAATGTAGAAAAATCATCAGTTTCTCACTTGAGGTAGAAAATTCTACACTCTTCTCCTGCATAACATAATTGAGGACAGTCTATTAACAGCACACCACTCCCAATCTTACTAATATTAAGTGGGGTGGTTTTGCTTTTAACAACAACAAAAAAAAAACTCATTCAAAATGAATTAAGCTATAAATTAAGCTATAAAGATAACTTTATTGTCTTACATAATTGAAAGAGATTAATAGGTAGGCAAGCGTCAGACATATCAAGAATTCAGTTCCATTTCTCGCTATTCTGTGGACACTCATCTCCTGAATGTTGCTTTTTCCAGGCCCAGTACTGAACAGTTCCAGGCAGAAGTACTAGGCCTTATAGTGCCCAAAGCAACAGAGTGGCAAATTATGATTTTCTCAATTTTCCCAT
>DAKLCV010002222.1:0-29652 GCA_030247045.1 Colobus guereza | reverse complement strand
CCATCCCCAGGAGTTAGGCAGTTAAGAGGAAGTGGACCCACGGAGAAGGGGTTAGGGAAGTGCCACTGCACCTGGGCACACAGTCTCAAGGCTGCCAGGCCTCCCGATTTTTCAAGAGAAGTCAAAATGCAGACTTTGTGCAGAAAATGCCCGTTTGTTAAAGGTTGGCCACTAATTCAATTTTTTTAAAGTACCGTGTGAGTCAAACATCTTGCTTCTGCCCTTAGATGTTCCCATTGACTAAGGTTCAGTGGATATCAGCACAGTGTGAGCCCCTTGCTCACACAGGGCTCCCCACCTTGGACACCCTCCCCTTCTTTCTGAATCTTCCCATGTCACTTATTGGGTCCTCTCCATCCCCAATCTCCAGAGCCATAGAGGGGTGCCTGGACCCAGGCCCAGCACTTCCCAGTTCCCAGCGCCCCTTTGCTGTGGTTTGAGTATTTCTGTCACCTCCAAAATTTATGTTGAAACTTAATTCCCAGTGCTACAATATTGAAAGGTGGAGCCTTTAGGGAGGTGGTTAAGTCATGAGTCCTCATGAATGGATGAGGGCCTTTATAAAAGGACTTGTGGCTGACTGGGCACAGTGGCTCATGCCTGTAATCCCAGCACTTTGGGAGACCGAGGCAGGTGGATCACCTGAGGTCAGGAGTTCGAGACCAGCCTGGCCAACATAGTTAAACCCTGTCTCTACTAAAAATACAAAAAATTAGCTGGACATGGTGGCACACACCTGTAATCCAATCTATTTGGAAGGCTGAGGCAGGAGAATTGCCTGAACCTGGGAGGCGTGTTAGATGAATTCACACATCACAAAGCAGTTTCTCAGAAGATTCGTTTTGTGTTTATCTGAGTATCTGCCCTTGTCACCATAGGATTCAATGAGCTCCCAAATATCCCATTGAAGATTCCACGAAAACAGTGTTATCAAACTGCACAATGAAAAGAAAGGTCTAACTCTGTAAGATGTTTTCATGCATAAGAAAGCAGTTTCTCAGAAATCGCTTTCTAGTTTTTATCTGAGGATATTTCCTTTACTATAGGCCTCAATGGGCCCCAAATATCCTTCTCAGATTCCACAAAAGCAGTATTATTGAACTGCTCAGTGAAAAGAAAAGTGTAACTCCTGTGAGATGAATTCACACAGTTTCTCACAAAGCTTCTTTCTAGTTTTGTCTGAGGATATTTCCTTTGACACCATAGGCTTCAATGCACTCAAATATCCCATTGCAGATTCCTGAAAACAGTGTTACAAACTGCTCAATGAAAATAATGGTGTAACTCTGTGAGATGAATTCACACATCACAAAGCAGTTTCTCAGAAAGCTTCTTGATTAGTTTTTATCTGAGGATATTTCCTTTTCACCATAGGCCTCAATGCTTTCCCAAATATCCTTTGCAGATTCCACAAAACAGTGTAACAAACTGCTCAATGAAAACAATGGTGTAACTCTGTGAGATGAATTCACACATCAAAAGCAGTTTCTCAGAAAGCTTCTTTCAAGTTTTATCTGAGGATATTTCTTTTTCACTATACGCTCAAAGCCCTCCAAAATATCCCTTCTCAGATTCCAAAAACAGTGTTATCAAACTGCTCAATAAAAGAATGGTGTAACTCTGTGAGATGAATTCACACATCAAAAGCAGTTTCTCAAAGAGCTTTTCTAGTTTTTATCTGAGGATATTTCCTTTTCACTGTAGTCCTCAATGTGCTCCAAAATATCCCATTGCAGATTCCACGAAAACAGTTTTAGCAAACTTCTCCAGGAAAAGAAATGTAGCTCTGTGAGATGAATTCACACATCACAAAGCAGTTTCTCAGAAAGCTTCTTCTAATTTTTTCTGAGAAGATATTTTCCTTTGTCACTGTAGGCTTCAATGCACTCAAATATGTCTCATTGCAGATTCCTACGAAGACAGTGCTATCAAACAGCTCAAAGAAAAGCATGATGTAGCTCTGTGAGATGAATTCACCCATCACAAGGCAGTTTCTCAGAATGCTTCTTTCGACTTTTTATCTGAAGATATTTTCCTTTTCACAATAGGCCTCAATGCGCTCCAAAATATCCTTTGCAGATTCCAAAAACAGTGTTAGCAAGCTACTCCATGAAAAGAAAGGTGTAACTCTGTGATGAATTCACACATCACAAAAAAGTTTCTCAGAAAGCCTCTTTCTAGTTTTTATCTGATTGATATTTCCTTAGTCACCACAGCTTTCAATGCATTCCAAAATATGCCTTCTCAGATTCCAAAAACAGTGTAATCAAACAGATCTAAGAAAAGAGTCACGTAACTCTGTGAGATGAATTCACAAATTAGAAAAATTTTCTCAGAAACTATCTTCCTAGTTTTTTCTGAGGATTTCCTTTGAAATATCTCATTGCAGATTCCAAGAAAACAGTGTTAACAACTGCTCAATGAAAAGAACAGTGTAACTCTGTGAGATGAATTCACACATCACAAAGCAGTTTCTCAGAAAGCTTCTTTTTGGTTTTTCTATGAGGATATATCCTTCACCAACAGAGTCTTCATTGACCTCCCAAATATCCTATTGCAGTTTCCAAGAAACAGTGTTAGCAAACTGCTCAATGAAAAGAATGGTGTAAATCTGTGAGATGAATTCACACATCACAAAGCAGTTTCTCAGAAAGCTTCTTTTTGGTTTTTATCTGAGGATATTTCCTTTGTCACCATAGGCTTCAAGATGCTAACAAACATCCTATTGCAAATTCCACAAAAGCAGTGTTATCAAACTGCTCAATGAAAAGAATGGTGTAACTCTGTGAGATGAATTCACACATCACAAAGCAGTTTCTCAGAAAGCTTCTTCTAGTTTTTATCTGAGGATATTTCCTTTGTCACCATAGGCCTCAATGTGCTCCAAATATCCTTTGCAGATTCCATGAAAACAGTGTTATCAAACTGCTCTATGAAAAGAATGGTGTAAATCTGTGAGATGAATTCACACATCAAAGCAGTTTCCCAGAAACCTTCTTTCTAGGTTTTATGTGAGGATATTTCTTTTGTCACCATAGGCTTCAATGTGATCCAAAATATCCTTCTCAGATTCCCAAAAACAGTGCTACCAAACTGATCCATGAAAAGAAAGTGTAACTCTGTGAGATGAATTCACAAATCACAAAGCAGTTTCTCAGAAACCTTCTTTTCTAGTTTTTTCTGAGGATATTTCCTTTGTCACCATAGCTTCAATGCACTCAAAATATCCCATTGCAGATTCCAAGAAAACAGTGTTAGCAAACTGCTCAATGAAAAGAACAGTGTAACTCTGTGAGATGAATTCACACATCACAAAGCAGTTTCTCAGAAAGCTTCTTTCTAGTTTTTATCTGAGGATATTTCCTTTTCACCATAGGCTTCAATGTGCTCCAAATATCCCTTTGCAGATTCCAAAACAGTGCTAGCAAACTGCTCCATGAAAAGAAAGTGTAACTCTGTGAGATGAATTCACACATCACAAAGCAGTTTCTCAGAAAGCTTCTTCTAGTTTTTATCTGAGGATATTTCCTTTGTCACCATAGGCTTCAATGTGATCCAAAATATCCTTCTCAGATTCCAAAACAGTGTTAGCAAACTGCTCCATGAAAAGAATGGTGTAACTCTGTGAGATGAATTCACACATCACAAGCAGTTTCTCAGAAAGCTTCTTTCTAGTTTTTATCTGAGGATATTTCTTTTTCACCATAGGCTTCAATGCTCCAAATATCCTTTGCAGATTCCACAAAACAGTGCAAACTGCTCCATGAAAAGAAAGGTGTAACTCTGTGAGATGAATTCACACATCACAAAGCAGTTTCTCAGAAAGCTTCTTTCTAGTTTTTATCTGAGGATATTTCCTTTTCACCATAGGCTTCAATGCTCCAAATATCCCTTGCAGATTCCAAACAGTGTTACAAACTGCTCCATGAAAAGAAAGGTGTAACTCTGTGAGATGAATTCACACATCACAAAAAAGTTTCTCAGAAAGCTTCTTTCTAGTTTTTATCTGAGGATATTTCCTTTGTCACCATAGGCTTCAATGCAATCCAAAATATCCCTTCTCAGACACCAAAACAGTGTTATCAAACTGCTCCATGAAAAGAATCATGTAACTCTGTGAGATGAATTCACACATCAAAGCAGTTTCTCAGAAAGCTTCTTTCTAGTTTTTATCTGAGGATATTTCCTTTGTCAAATTCACTTCAAACGCTCTGCAATATCCATTGCAGATTCCAAGAAAACAGTGTTAGCAAACTGCTCAATGAAAAGAACACTGTAACTCTGTGAGATGAATTCACACATCAAAGCAGTTTCTCAGAAACCTTCTTTCTAGTTTTTATCTGAGGATATTTCTTTTTCACCATAGGCCTCAATGCTCCAAATATCCCTTTGCAGATTCCATGAAAATAGTGTTAGCAAACTGCTCCATGAAAAGAAAGGTGTAAGTGAGATTTTCAGAAAGTTTCTTTCTAGTTTTTATCTGAGGATATTTCCTTTTCACCATAGGCTTCAATGTGATCCAAAATATCCCTTCTCAGATTCCCCAAAACAGTGTTACCAAACTGCTCCATGAAAAGAATTGTAACTCTGTGAGATGAATTCACACATCAAAGCAGTTTCTCAGAAAGCTTCTTTCTAGTTTTTATCTGAGGATATTTCCTTTTCACATATTCCTCAAAGTGCTCCCAAATATCCCATTGCAGATTCCATGAAAACAGTGTTACCAAACTGATCCATGAAAAGAAAGTGTAACTCTGTGAGATGAATTCACACATCACAAAGCAGTTTCTCAGAAACCTTCTTTCTAGTTTTTATCTGAGGATATTTCTTTGTCACCATAGGCTTCAATGCTCCAAATATCCTATTGCAGATTCCACAAAACAGTGTTAACAAACTGCTCCATGAAAAGAATCATGTAACTCTGTGAGATGAATTCACACATCACAAAGCAGTTTCTCAGAAAGCTTCTTTAGTTTTTATCTGAGGATATTTCCTTTGTCACCATAGGCTTCAATGCTCCCAAATATCCCATTGCAGATTCCACGAAAACAGTGTTATCAAACTGCTCAATGAAAAGAAAGGTCTAACTCTGTAAGATGAATTCACATCACAAAGCAGTTTCTCAGAAATCTTCTAGTTTTATCTGAGGATATTTCCTTTTCACCATAGGCCTCAATGCTCCCAAATATCCCTTCTCAGATTCCACAAAACAGTGTTATCAAACTGCTCCATGAAAAGAAAAGTGTAACTCTGTGAGATGAATTCACACATCACAAAGTTTCTCAGAAAGCTTCTTCTAGTTTTGTCTGAGGATATTTCCTTTGTCACCATAGGCTTCAATGCACTCACAAATATCCCTTTGCAGATTCCATGAAAACAGTGTTATCAAACTGCTCAATGAAAAGAATGGTGTAACTCTGTGAGATGAATTCACACATCACAAAGCAGTTTCTCAGAAAGCTTCTTCTAGTTTTTATCTGAGGATATTTCCTTTTCACCATAGGCCTCAATGCTCCCAAATATCCTTTGCAGATTCCACGAAAACAGTGTTATCAAACTGCTCAATGAAAACAATGGTGTAACTCTGTGAGATGAATTCACACATCAAAAGCAGTTTCTCAGAAAGCTTCTTTCTAGTTTTTATCTGAGGATATTTCCTTTTCACCATAGGCTCCAAAGCCCTCCAAAATATCCCTTGCAGATTCCAAAACAGTGTTATCAAACTGCTCAATGAAAAGAATGGTGTAACTCTGTGAGATGAATTCACACATCAAAAGCAGTTTCTCAGAAAGCTTCTTTCTAGTTTTTATCTGAGGATATTTCCTTTTTCACTGTAGTCCTCAATGCTCCCAAATATCCCATTGCAGATTCCACGAAAACAGTGTTAGCAAACTGCTCCATGAAAAGAATCATGTAACTCTGTGAGATGAATTCACACATCACAAAGCAGTTTCTCAGAAAGCTTCTTTCTAGTTTTTCTGAGGATATTTCCTTTGTCACTGTAGGCTTCAATGCACTCAAATATCTCATTGCAGATTCCACAAAAACAGTGTTAGCAAACTGCTCCATGAAAAGAATCATGTAACTCTGTGAGATGAATTCACACATCACAAGCAGTTTCTCAGAAAGCTTCTTTCTAGTTTTTATCTGAGGATATTTCCTTCTTCACAATAGGCCTCAATGTGCTCCAAATATCCCTTTGCAGATTCCATGAAAACAGTGTTAGCAAACTGCTCCATGAAAAGAAAGTGTAACTCTGTGAAATGAATTCACACATCACAAAACAGTTTCTCAGAAAGCTTCTTTCTAGTTTTTATCTGAGGATATTTCCTTAGTCACCACAGCTTTCAATGCATTCCAAAATATCCTTCTCAGATTCCAAAAACAGTGTTATCAAACTGCTCCATGAAAAGAATCATGTAACTCTGTGAGATGAATTCACACATCACAAACAGTTTCTCAGAAAGTTTCTTTCTAGTTTTTCTGAGGATATTTCCTTTTCACCATAGGCTTCAATGCTCCCAAATATCCCATTGCAGATTCCAAGAAAACAGTGTTAACAAACTGCTCAATGAAAAGAACAGTGTAACTCTGTGAAATGAATTCACACATCACAAAGCAGTTTCTCAGAAAGCTTCTTTCTAGTTTTTATCTGAGGATATTTCCTTTTCACCATAGGCTTCAATGCTCCCAAATATCCTATTGCAGATTCCAAGAAAACAGTGTTAGCAAACTTCTCAATGAAAAGAATGGTGTAAATCTGTGAGATGAATTCACACATCAAAAGCAGTTTCTCAGAAAGATTCTTTGTGATTTTTATCTGAGGATATTTCCTTTGTCACCATAGGCTTCAATGTGCTCCAAATATCCTATTGCAGATTCCAAAAACAGTGTTATCAAACTGCTCAATGAAAAGAAAGGTGTAACTCTGTAAGATGAATTCACATCACAAAGCAGTTTCTCAGAAAGCTTCTTTCTAGTTTTTATTTGAGGATATTTCCTTTGTCACTAAAGAACTCAATGTGCTCCAAATATCCTTTGCAGATTCCATGAAAACAGTGTTATCAAACTGCTCAATGAAAAGAATGGTGTAACTGTGAGATGAATTCACACATCACAAAGCAGTTTCTCAGAAAGTTTCTTTCTAGTTTTAATCTGAGGATATTTCCTTTGTCACCATAGGCATCAATTTGATAGAAAATATCCCTTCAGATTCCAAAAACAGTATTACCAAACTGATCCATGAAAAAAGCTGTATCTCTGTGAGATGAATTCACAAATCAGAAAGGAGTTTCTCAGAAACCTTCTTTCTAGTTTTTATATGAGGATATTTTGTCACCATAGGCTTCAATGCACTCCAAAATATCCCATTGCAGATTCCAAGAAAACAGTGTTAGCAAACTGCTCCATGAAAAGAACAGTGTAACTCTTTGAGATGAATTCACATCACAAGCAGTTTCTCAGAAAGCTTCTTTCTAGTTTTTATCTGAGGATATTTCCTTTTCACCATAGGCCTCAATGCTCAAATATCCTTTGCAGATTCCAAAAACAGTGTTAGCAAACTGCTCCATGAAAAGAATGGTGTAAATCTGTGAGATGAATTCACACATCACAAAGCAGTTTCTCAGAAAGATTCTTTTCTAGTTTTGTCTGAGGATATTTCCTCTGTCACCATAGGCTTCAATGTGATCCAAATATCCATTCTCAGATTCCAAAAACAGTGCTACCAAACTGCTCCATGAAAAGAATGGTGTAACTCTGTGAGATGAATTCACACATCACAAAGCAGTTTCTCAGAAATCTTCTTTCTAGTTTTTATCTGAGGATATTTCCTCTGTCATCATAGGCTTCAATGTGCTCCAAATATCCTTTCAGATTCCAAAAACAGTGCTACCAAACTGCTCCATGAAAAGAAGTGTAACTCTGTGAGATGAATTCACACATCACAGAGCAGTTTCTCAGAAAGCTTTCTAGTTTTTATCTGAGGATATTTCCTTTTCACCATAGGCCTCAACTGGCTCCCAAATATCCCTTTGCAGATTCCACAAAAGTGTTAGCAAACCGCTCCATGAAAAGAAAGGTGTAACTCTGTGAGATGAATTCACATCACAAAAGTTTCTCAGAAAGCTTCTTTCTAGTTTTTTCTGAGGATATTTCCTCTGTCATCATAGGCTTCAATGCAATCCAAAATATCCCTTCTCAGATTCCCAAAAACAGTGTTATCAAAGTGGTACATGAAAAGAATCATGTAACTCTGTGAGATGAATTCACACATCACAAAGTTTCTCAGAGAGCTTCCTTCTAGTTTTTATATGAGGATATTTCCTTTGTCAAATTACACTTCAAAACGCTCAAAATATCCCATTGCAGATTCCAAGAAAACAGTGTTAGCAAACTGCTCAATGAAAAGAACACTGCAACGCTGTGAGATGAATTCACACATCACAAAGTTCTCAGAAAGACCCTTTCTATTTTTTTATCTGAGGATATTTTTTTCATCATAGGCCTCAATGCTCCCAAATATCCCTTGCAGATTCCATGAAAATAGTGTTAGCAAACTGCTCCATGAAAAGAAAAGTGTAACTCTGAGATGAATTCACATCACAAAAGTTTCTCAGAAAGCTTCTTTTTTTTATCTGAGGATATTTCCTTTTTCAACTTAGGCTTCAATGCGATCCAAAATGTCCTTCTCAGATTCCAAAACAAGCCTACCAAACTGCTCCATGAGAAGAATGGTGTAATTCTGTGAGATGAATTCACATCACAAAAGTTTCTCAGAAATCTTCTTTCTAGTTTTTATCTGAGGATATTTCCTTTTCACATATTCCTCAAAGTGCTCCCAAATATCCCATTGCAGATTCCATGAAGAAAGGGTTAACAAACAGATCCATGAAATGAAAAGGTGTAAATCTGTGAGATGAATTCACACATCACAAAGCAGTTTCTCAAAACTCTTCTTTTGGTTTTATCTGAGGATATTTCTTTGTCACCATAGGCTTCAATGTGTTTCCAAATATCCTATTGCAGATTCCACAAAAACAGAGTTAACAAACTGCTCCATGAAAAGAATCATGTAACTGTGAGATGAATTCACACATAACAAAGGAGATTCTCAGAAAGCTTCTTTAGTTTTTTATCTGAGATATTTCCTTTGTCACCATAGGCTTCAATGCACTCCCAAATATCCCATTGAAGATTCCACGAAACCAGTGTTATCAACCAGCACAATGAAAAGAAAGGTCTAACTCTGTGAGATGAATTCACATCACAAAGCAGTTTCTCAGAAAGCTTCTAGTTTTTATCTGAGGATATTTCCTTTTCACCATAGGCCTCAATGTGCTCCCAAATATCCTTTCACAGATTCCAAAAACAGTTAGCAAACTGCTCAGTGAAAAGAAAAGTGTAACTCTGTGAGATGAATTCACATCATTTCTCAGAAAGCTTCTTTCTAGTTTTGTCTGAGGATATTTCCTTTTCACATAGGCTTCAATGCACTCCCAAATATCCCATTGCAGATTCCATGAAAACAGTGTTATCAAACTACTCAATGAAAATAATGGTGTAACTCTGTGAGATGAAGTCACACATCACAAGCAGTTTCTCAGAAAGCTTCTGATTAGTTATTATTGAGGATATTTCCTTTTCACCATAGGCCTCAATGCTCCCAAATATCCCTTTGCAGATTCCAGAAAACAGTAGTAACAAACTGCTCAATGAAAAGAAAGGTGTAACTCTGTGAGATGAATTCACACATCAAAAGCAGTTTCTCAGAAAGCTTCTTTCAAGTTTTTATCTGAGGATATTTCTTTTCACCATAGGCCTCAATGCTCCAAATATCCCTTCTCAGATTCCCAAAAACAGTGTTATCAAACTGCTCAATAAAAGAATGGTGTAACTCTGTGAAATGAATTCACACATCAAAAGCAGTTTCTCAGAAAGCTTCTTTCTAGTTTTTATCTGAGGATATTTCCTTTTCACTGTAGTCCTCAATGTGCTCCAAATATCCCATTGCAGATTCCAAAAACAGTTTTAGCAAACTTCTCCAGGAAAAGAAATATGTAGCTCTGTGAGATGAATTCACACATCACAAAGCAGTTTCTCAGAAAGCTTCTTACTAATTTTTTTGAAGATATTTCCTTTGTCACTGTAGGCTTCAATGCACTCAAAATATGTCTCATTGCAGACCCTACGAAGACAGTGCTATCAAACAGCTCAAAGAAAAGCATGATGTAACTCTGTGAGATGAATTCACCCATCACAAGCAGTTTCTCAGAATGCTTCTTTCGACTTTTTATCTGAGGATTACTTCCTTCTTCACAATAGGCCTCAATGCTCCAAATATCCCTTTGCAGATTCCATGTAAACAGTGTTAGCAAGCTACTCCATGAAAAGAAAGGTGTAACTCTGTGAAATGAATTCACACATCACAAAAACTTTCTCAGAAAGCTTCTTTCTGGTTTTTATCTGAGGATATTTCCTTAGTCACCACAGCTTTCAATGCATTCCAAAATATGCCTTCTCAGATTCCCAAAACAGTGTAATCAAACAGATCTAAGAAAAGAATCACGTAACTCTGTGAGATGAATTCACAAATTAGAAAAATTTTCTCAGAAACTATCTTCCTAGTTTTTTCTGAGGATTCTTCTCTGAAATATCTCATTGCAGATTCCAAGAAAACAGTGTTAACAATCTGCTCAATGAAAAGAACAGTGTAACTCTGTGAAATGAATTCACACATCACAAAGCAGTTTCTCAGAAAGCTTCTTTTGGTTTTTCTATGAGGATATTTCCTTTGTCAACAGAGTCTTCATTGACCTCCCAAATATCCTATTGCAGTTTCCAAGAGAAAAGTGTTAGCAAACTTCTCAATGAAAAGAATGGTGTAAATCTTTGAGATGAATTCACACATCAGAAAGCAGTTTCAGAAAGATTCTTTGTGATTTTTATCTGAGGATATTTCCTTTGTCAATATAGGATTCAAGCACCCCCAAATATAATATTGCAGATTCCACAAAACAGTGTTATCACACTGCTCAATGAAAAGAACGGTGTATCTCTGTAAGATGAATTCACAAATCACAGAGCAGTTTCTCAGAAAGCTTCTCTAGTTTTTATTTGAGGATATTTCCTTTGTCACTAAAGAACTCAATGTGCTCCTAAATATCCTACCTTTGCAGATTCCATGAAAACAGTGTTATCAAACTGCTCAATGAAAAGAATGGTGTAAATCTGTGAGATGAATTCACATTGCAAAGCAGTTTCTCAGAAAGCTTCTTTCTAGTTTTAATCTGAGGATATTTCCTTTGTCACCATAGGCATCAATTTGATAGAAAATATCCCTTTGCAGATTCCAAAAACAGTATTACCAAACTGATCCATGAAAAAAAGCTGTATCTCTGTGAGATGAATTCACAAATCAGAAAGGAGTTTCTCAGAAATCTTCTTTCTAGTTTTTATCTGAGGATATCCTTTGTCACCATCAGATTCAATGCGCACTCAAAATGTCACATTGTGGATTCCAAGAAAACAGTGTTAGCAAACTGCTCCATGAAAAGAACAGTGTAACTCTGTGAGATGAATTCACACATCACAAAGCAGTTTCTCAGAAAGCTTCTTTCTAGTTTTTATCTGAGGATATTTCCTCTGTCACCATAGGCCTCAATGCTCCCAAATATCCCTTTGCAGATTCCACAAAACAGTCTTAGCAAACTGCTCCATGAAAAGAAGGTGTAACTCTGTGAGATGAATTCACACATCACAAAGCAGTTTCTCAGAAAGCTTCTTTTTAGTTTTTGTCTGAGGATATTTCCTCTGTCACCTTAGGCTTCAATGTGATCCAAAATATCCATTCTCAGATTCCAAAAACAGTGCTACCAAACTGCTCCATGAAAAGAATGGTGTAACTCTCTGAGATGAATTCACACATCACAAAGCAGTTTCTCAGAAATCTTTTTCTAGTTTTAACTGAGGATATTTCTGTTGACAATATATGCTTCAATGTGGTCCAGTATCCTACTCAGATTCAACAAAACAGTGCTACCAAACTGCTCCATGAAAGGAGTGGTGTAACTCTGTTAGATGAATTCACATCACAAGCAGTTTCTCAGAAAGCTTCTATCTGAGGATATTTCCTTTTCACCAGAGGCCTCAACTGGCTCCCAAATATCCCTTTGCAGATTCCACAAAACAGTGTTAGCAAACTGCTCCATGAAAAGAAAGGTGTAACTCTGTGAGATGAATTCACAATCACAAGGAAGTTTCTCAGAAAGCTTCTTTCTAGTTTTTTCTGAGGATATTTCCTCTGTCATCATAGGCTTCAATGCAATCCAAAATATCCCTTCTCAGATTCCCAAAACAGTGTTATCAAACTGCTCCATGAAAAGAATGTGTAACTCTGTGAGATGAATTCACATCACAAAGTTTCTCAGAAAGCTTCTTCTAGTTTTTATCTGAGGATATTTCCTTTGTCAAATTACACTTCAAAACGCTCTGCAATATCCCATTGCAGATTCCAAGAAAACAGAGTTAGCAAACTGCTCAATGAAAAGAACACTGTAACTCTGTGAGATGAATTCACACATCAAAAGCAGTTTCTCAGAAAGCTCTTTCTATTTTTATCTGAGGATATTTCCTTTTTCACCATAGGCCTCAATGCTCCCAAATATCCTTTGCAGATTCCATGAAAATAGTGTTAGCAAACTGCTCCATGAAAAGAAAGGTGTAAAACAGTGAATTCTCAGAAAGTTTCTTCTATTTTTATCTGAGGATATTTCCTTTTTCAACTTAGGCTTCAATGATCCAAAATGTCCCTTCTCAGATTCCCAAAACAGTGCTACCAAACTGCTCCATGAAAAGAATGGTGTAATTCTGTGAGATGAATTCACACATCAAAATGCTGTTTCTCAGAAATCTTCTTTCTAGTTTTTATCTGAGGATATTTCCTTTTCACCATATTCCTCAAAGTGCTCCCAAATATCCCATTGCAGATTCCATGAAGAAAGTGTTAACAAACTGATCCATGAAAAGAAAGGTGTAACTCTGTGAGATGAATTCACATCAAAAGCAGTTTCTCAGAAAGCTTCTTCTAGTTTTTATCTGAGGATATTTCTTTGTCACATAGGCTTCAATGCTCCCAAATATCCTATTGCAGATTCCACAAAAGAGTTAACAAACTGCTCCATGAAAACATGTATCACTGTGAGATGAATTCACACATCACAAAGAAGTTTCTCAGAAAGCTTCTTTTGTTTTTATCTGAGGATATTTCCTTGTCACCATAGCTTCAATGTGCTCCAAATATCCCATTGCAGATTCCAAAACCAGTGTTATCAAACTGCTCAATGAAAAGAATGTAACTCTGTGAGATGAATTCACATCACAAAGCAGTTTCTCAGAAAGCTTCTTTCTAGTTTTTATCTGAGGATATTTCCTTTTTCACTATAGGCCTCAATGCTCCCAAATATCCTTTCACAGATTCCACAAAACAGTGTTACAAACTGCTCATGAAAAGAAAGTGTAACTCTGTGAGATGAATTCACACATCACAAAGCAGTTTCTCAGAAAGCTTCTTTCTAGTTTTTATCTGAGGATATTTCCTTTGTCACCATAGGCTTCAATGCACTCCAAAATATCCCATTGCAGATTCCATGAAAACAGTGTTATCAAACTGCTCAATGAAAATAATGGTGTAACTCTGTGAGATGAATTCACACATCACAAAGCAGTTTCTCAGAAAGCTTCTTTAGTTTTTATCTGAGGATATTTCCTTTTCACCATAGGCCTCAATGCTCCAAATATCCTTTGCAGATTCCACGAAAACAGTGTAACAAACTGCTCAATGAAAAGAATGGTGTAACTCTGTGAGATGAATTCACACATCACAAAGCAGTTTCTCAGAAAGCTTCTTTCAAGTTTTTATCTGAGGATATTTCTTTTTTCACCATAGGCCTCAATGCTCCAAAATATCCTTTGCAGATTCCAAAACAGTGTTATCAAACTGCTCAATGAAAAGAATGGTGTAACTCTGTGAGATGAATTCACACATCAAAGCAGTTTCTCAGAAAGCTTTTCTAGTTTTTATCTGAGGATATTTCCTTTTTCACTGTAGCTTCAATGTGCTCCAAAATATCCCATTGCAGATTCCAAAACAGTGTTAGCAAACTGCTCCATGAAAAGAAATATGTAGCTCTGTGAGATGAATTCACATCACAAAGCAGTTTCTCAGAAAGCTTCTTTCTAGTTTTTTCTGAGGATATTTCCTTTGTCACTGTAGGCTTCAATGCACTCAAACATATCTCATTGCAGATTCCACAAAACAGTGTTATCAAACTGCTCAAAGAAAAGCATGATGTAACTCTGTGAGATGAATTCACCCATCACAAAGCAGTTTCTCAGAAAGCTTCTTTCGACTTTTTATCTGAGGATATTTCCTTTTCACCATAGGCCTCAATGCTCCAAATATCCCTTTGCAGATTCCATGAAAACAGTGTTAGCAAACTACTCCATGAAAAGAAGGTGTAACTCTGTGAGATGAATTCACATCACAAAACAGTTTCTCAGAAAGCTCTTTCTAGTTTTTATCTGAGGATATTTCCTTTGTCACCATAGCTTCAATGCTCCAAATATCCTTCTCAGATTCCAAAACAGTGTTATCAAACTGCTCCATGAAAAGAATCATGTAACTCTGTGAGATGAATTCACAAATCACAAAAGTTTCTCAGAAATCTTCTTTCTAGTTTTTATCTGAGGATTCTTCTGCTCAAATATCTCATTGCAGATTCCAGAAAACAGTGTTAACAAACTGCTCAATGAAAAGAACAGTGTAACTCTGTGAGATGAATTCACACATCACAAAGCAGTTTCTCAGAAAGCTTCTTTCTAGTTTTTTCTGAGGATATTTCCTTTGTCACCATAGAGTCTTCATTGACCTCCCAAATATCCTATTGCAGATTCAAGAAAAAGTGTTAGCAAACTTCTCAATGAAAAGAATGGTGTAACTCTGAGATGAATTCACACATCAGAAAGCAGTTTCTCTCAGAAAGATTCTTTGTGATTTTTATCTGAGGATATTTCCTTTGTCAATATAGGATTCAAGCACCCCAAATATAATATTGCAGATTCCACAAAACAGTGTTATCACACTGCTCAATGAAAAGAACGGTGTATCTCTGTAAGATGAATTCACACATCACAGAGCAGTTTCTCAGAAAGCTTCTTCTAGTTTTATTTGAGGATATTTCCTTTGTCACTAAAGAACTCAATGTGCTCCAAATATCCTACCTCTGATTCCATGAAAACAGTGTTATCAAACTGCTCAATGAAAAGAATGGTGTAACATTGTAAGATGAATTCACACATCAAAGCAGTTTCTCAGAAAGCTCTTTCTAGTTTTTATCTGAGGATATTTCCTTTGTCACCATAGGCATCAATTTGATAGAAAATATCCCTTTCAGATTTCCCACAGTATTACCAAACTGATCCATGAAAAAAAGCTGTATCTCTGTGAGATGAATTCACAAATCAGAAAGGAGTTTCTCAGAAATCTTCTTTCTAGTTTTTTTCTCGGGATATTTCCTTTGTCACCGTAAGCTTCAATGCACTCCAAAATATCCCTTTGAAGATTCCAAGAAAACAGTGTTAGCAAACTGCTCAATGAAAAGAACAGTGTAACTCTGTGAGATAAATTCACACATCACAAAGCAGTTTCTCAGAAAGTTTCTTTCTAGTTTTTATCTGAGGATATTTCCTTTTCACCATAGGCTTCAATGCTCAAAATATCCTTTGCAGATTCCACGAAAACAGTGTTAGCAAACTGCTCCATGAAAAGAACGGTGTAATCTGTGAGATGAATTCACACATCACAAAGCAGTTTCTCAGAAAGCTTCTTTTTAGTTTTTGTCTGAGGATATTTCCTCTGTCACCTTAGGCTTCAATGTGATCCAAATATCCATTCTCAGATTCCAAAAACAGTGCTACAAACTGCTCCATGAAAAGAATGGTGTAACTCTGTGAGATGAATTCACACATCACACAGCAGTTTCTCAGAAATCTTTTTTCTAGTTTTTAACTGAGGATATTTCTGTTGACAATATATGCTTCAATGTGGTCCAGTATCCTACTCAGATTCAACAAAAACAGTGCTACCAAACTGCTCCATGAAAGGAGTGGTGTAACTCTGTTAGATGAATTCACGCATCACAAAGCAGTTTCTCAGAAAGCTTCTATCTGAGGATATTTCCTTTTCACCAGAGGCCTCAATGCTCCAAATATCCCTTTGCAGATTCCACAAAAAGTGTTAGCAAACCGCTCCATGAAAAGAAAGGTGTAACTCTGTGAGATGAATACACGAATCACAAGGAAGTTTCTCAGAAAGCTTCTTCTAGTTTTTTTCTGAGGATATTTCCTTTGTCACCATAGGCTTCAATGCAATCCAAAATATCCCTTCTCAGATTCCAAAAACAGTGTTATCAAACTGCTCATGAAAAGAATCATGTAACTCTATGAGATGAATTCACATCACAAAGCTTTCTCAGAAAGCTTCTTCTAGTTTTTATCTGAGGATATTTCCTTTTCAACTTAGGCTTCAATGCTCCAAATATCCCATTGCAGATTCCAAGAAAACAGAGTTAGCAAACTGCTCAATGAAAAGAACACTGTAACTCTGTGAGATGAATTCACACATCACAAAAGTTTCTCAGAAAACTTCTTTCTAGTTTTTTTTATCTGAGGATATTTCTTTTCACCATAGGCCTCAATGCTCCAAATATCCCTTTGCAGATTCCATGAAAATAGTGTTAGCAAACTGCTCCATGAAAAGAAAGGTAACTCTGTGAGATGAATTCACACATCACAAAAGTTTCTCAGAAAGCTTTTCTAGTTTTTATCTGAGGATATTTCCTTTTCAACTTAGGCTTCAATGCTCCAAATATCCTTTGCAGATTCCCAAAACAGTGCTACCAAACTGCTCCATGAAAAGAATGGTGTAATTCTGTGAGATGAATTCACACATCACAAGCAGTTTCTCAGAAATCTTCTTTCTAGTTTTTATCTGAGGATATTTCCTTTGTCACCATATTCCTCAAAGTGCTCCCAAATATCCCATTGCAGATTCCATGAAAACAGTGTTAACAAACAGATCCATGAAAAGAAAGGTGTAAATCTGTGAGATGAATCAGGAATCACAAAGCAGTTTCTCAGAAAGCTTCTTTTAGTTTTTTATCTGAGGATATTTCTTTGTCACCATAGGCTTCAATGTGTTTCCAAATATCCTATTCCAGATTCCACAAAACAGAGTTAACAAACTGCTCCATGAAAAGAAAGTGTAACTCTGTGAGATGAATTCACACATCACAAAGAGTTTCTCAGAAAGCTTCTTTTAGTTTTTTATCTGAGGATATTTCCTTTGTCACCATAGGATTCAATGAGCTCCCAAATATCCCATTGCAGATTCCACGAAACCAGTGTTATCAACCAGCACAATGAAAAGAAAGGTGTAACTCTGTGAGATGAATTCATGCATAAGAAAGCAGTTTCTCAGAAAGCTCTTCTAGTTTTTATCTGAGGATATTTCCTTTTTCACCATAGGCTTCAATGTGCTCCCAAATATCCTTTCACAGATTCCACAAAACAGTGTTAGCAAACTGCTCAATGAAAAGAAAGTGTAACTCTGTGAGATGAATTCACACATCACAAAGCTTCTTCTAGTTTTTATCTGAGGATATTTCCTTTGACACCATAGGCTTCAATGCACTCACAAATATCCCATTGCAGATTCCTGAAAACAGTGTTATCAAACTACTCAATGAAAATAATGGTGTAACTCTGTGAGATGAAGTCACACATCACAAAGCAGTTTCTCAGAAAGCTTCTTTTAGTTTTTTATCTGAGGATATTTCCTTTTTCACCATAGGCCTCAATGCTTTCCCAAATATCTTTGCAGATTCCACGAAAACAGTATTAACAAACTGCTCAATGAAAACAATGGTGTAACTCTGTGAGATGAATTCACACATCAAAAGCAGTTTCTCAGAAAGCTTCTTTCTAGTTTTTATCTGAGGATATTTCTTTTTCACCATAGGCTTCAATGCTCCAAAATATCCTTCTCAGATTCCAAAAACAGTGTTATCAAACTGCTCAATGAAAAGAATGGTGTAACTCTGTGAGATGAATTCACACATCAAAAGCAGTTTCTCAGAAAGCTTCTTTCTAGTTTTTATCTGAGGATATTTCCTTTTTCACCATAGGCCTCAATGCACTCCAAAATATCCCTTGCAGATTCCACGAAAACAGTTTTAGCAAACTGCTCCATGAAAAGAATGTAACTCTGTGAGATGAATTCACATCACAAAGCAGTTTCTCAGAAAGCTTCTAATTTTTATCTGAGGATATTTCCTTTGTCACTGTAGGCTTCAATGCACTCAAAATATCTCATTGCAGATTCCCAAAAACAGTGCTATCAAACTGCTCCATGAAAAGAATGATGTAACTCTGTGAGATGAATTCACATCACAGCAGTTTCTCAGAAAGCTTCTTTCTAGTTTTTATCTGAGGATATTTCCTTTTTCACCATAGGCCTTCAATGCTCCAAAATATCCCTTTGCAGATTCCACAAAACAGTGTTAGCAAACTGCTCCATGAAAAGAATGTAACTCTGTGAGATGAATTCACACATCACAAAGCAGTTTCTCAGAAAGCCTCTTTCTAGTTTTTATCTGAGGATATTTCCTTTGTCACCATAGCTTCAATGCATTCCAAAATATCCTTCTGCAGATTCCCAAAAACAGTGTTACCAAACTGATCCATGAAAAGAATCATGTAACTCTGTGAGATGAATTCACATCACAAAAGTTTCTCAGAAAGCTTCTTCTAGTTTTTCTGAGGATATTTCTTTGTCACATAGGCTTCAATGCACTCAAAATATCTCATTGCAGATTCCAAGAAAACAGTGTTATCAAACTGCTCAATGAAAAGAACAGTGTAACTCTGTGAGATGAATTCACACATCACAGCAGTTTCTCAGAAAGCTTCTTCTAGTTTTTATATGAGGATATTTCCTTTGTCACCATAGAGCTTCATTGACCTCCCAAATATCCTATTGCAGATTCCAAGAGAAAACAGTGTTAGCAAACTGCTCAATGAAAAGAATGGTGTAACTCTGTGAGATGAATTCACACATCACAAAGCAGTTTCTCAGAAAGCTTCTTTCTAGTTTTTATCTGAGGATATTTCCTTTGTCACATAGGCTTCAATGCTCCCAAATATCCCATTGCAGATTCCACAAAACAGTGTTATCAAACTGCTCAATGAAAAGAACGGTGTAACTCTGTAAGATGAATTCACAAATCACAAAGCAGTTTCTCAAGTTTTTATTTGAGGATATTTCCTTTGTCACCATAGGCCTCAATGCTCCCAAATATCCCTTTGCAGATTCCATGAAAACAGTGTTATCAAACTGCTCAATGAAAAGAATGGTGTAACTCTGTAAGATGAATTCACACATCAAAAAGCAGTTTCTCAGAAAGCTTCTTTCTAGTTTTTATCTGAGGATATTTCCTTTGTCACCATAGGCTTCAATTTGATAGAAAATATCCCTTTGCAGATTCCAAAAACAGTATTACCAAACTGATCCATGAAAAAAAGGTGTAACTCTGTGAGATGAATTCACAAATCAGAAAGCAGTTTCTCAGAAAGCTTCTTCTAGTTTTTCTGAGGATATTTCCTTTGTCACCATCAGATTCAATGCACTCAAAATATCCCATTGCAGATTCCAAGAAAACAGTGTTAGCAAACTGCTCAATGAAAAGAACAGTGTAACTCTGTGAGATGAATTCACATCACAAAGCAGTTTCTCAGAAAGCTTCTTTCTAGTTTTTATCTGAGGATATTTCCTGTTAATCCATAGGCCTCAATGCTCCAAAATATCCCTTTGCAGATTCCACGAAACAGTGTTAGCAAACTGCTCCATGAAAAGAAAGGTGTAAATCTGTGAGATGAATACACACATCACAAAGCAGTTTCTCAGAAAGCTTTCTAGTTTTTTGTCTGAGGATATTTCCTTTGTCACATAGGCTTCAATGTGATCCAAATATCCCTTCTCAGATTCCCAAAACAGTGCTACCAAACTGCTCCATGAAAAGAATGGTGTAATTCTGTGAGATGAATTCACAAATCACAAAGCAGTTTCTCAGAAAGATTCTTTCTAGTTTTTATATGAGGATATTTCTTTGTCACCATAGGCCTCAATGCTCCAAATATCCCTTTGCAGATTCCACAAAACAGTGTTAGCAAACTGCTCCATGAAAAGAAAGGTGTAACTCTGTGAGATGAATACACACATCACAAAGAAGTTTCTCAGAAAGCTTCTTTCTAGTTTTTATCTGAGGATATTTCTGTCATCATAGGCTTCAATGCAATCCAAAATATCCTTCTGCAGATTCCAAAAACAGTGTTATCAAACTGCTCATGAAAAGAATCATGTAACTCTGTGAGATGAATTCACATCACAAAGCAGTTTCTCAGAAAGCTTCTTCTAGTTTTTATCTGAGGATATTTCCTTTGTCACATAGGCTTCAATGCACTCCCAAATATCCCTTCAGATTCCAAGAAAACAGTGTTAGCAAACTGCTCAATGAAAAGAACATGTAACTCTGTGAGATGAATTCACACATCAAAAGCAGTTTCTCAGAAAGCTTCTTTTTTTTTATCTGAGGATATTTCCTTTGTCACCATAGGCTTCAATGAGCTCCCAAATATCCTTTGCAGATTCCAGAAAACAGTGTTAGCAAACTGCTCCATGAAAAGAAAGTGTAACTCTGTAAGATGAATTCACACATCACAAAGCAGTTTCTCAGAAACTTCTTCTAGTTTTTATCTGAGGATATTTCCTTTGTCACCATAGGCTTCAATGCACTCAAAATATCCCTTCTCAGATTCCACAAAACAGTGTTACCAAACTGCTCCATGAAAAGAATGGTGTAATTCTGTGAGATGAATTCACACATCAAAAAGCTGTTTCTCAGAAATCTTCTTTCTAGTTTTTATCTGAGGATATTTCCTTTGTCACATAGGCTTCAATGTGCTCCCAAATATCCCATTGCAGATTCCATGAAAACAGTGTTACCAAACTGATCCATGAAAGAAAAGGTGTAAATCTGTGAGATGAATTCACATCACAAAGCAGTTTCTCAAAACTCTTCTTTCTAGTTTTTATCTGAGGATATTTCTTTGTCACCATAGGCTTCAATGTGTTTCCAAAATATCCTATTGCAGATTCCACAAAACAGTGTTAACAAACTGCTCCAATGAAAAGAACATGTAACTCTGTGAGATGAATTCACACATCAAAAGCAGTTTCTCAGAAGATTCTTTTGTTTTATCTGAGGATATTTCCTTTGTCACCATAGGCTTCAATGAGCTCCCAAATATCCCATTGCAGATTCCACGAAACAGTGTTATCAAACTGCTCCATGAAAAGAAAGGTGTAACTCTGTAAGATGAATTCACATCACAAAGCAGTTTCTCAGAAATCTTCTAGTTTTTATCTGAGGATATTTCCTTTTCACCATAGGCTTCAATGTGCTCCCAAATATCCCTTCTCAGATTCCACAAAACAGTGTTATCAAACTGCTCATGAAAAGAAAGTGTAACTCTGTGAGATGAATTCACATCACAAAGCTTCTTTCTAGTTTTGTCTAAGGATATTTCCTTTGTCACCATAGGCTTCAATGCACTCCAAAATATCCCATTGCAGATTCCTGGAAAACAGTGTTATCAAACTGCTCAATGAAAAGAATGGTGTAACTCTGTGAGATGAATTCACACATCACAAAGCAGTTTCTCAGAAAGCTTCTTTAGTTTTATCTGAGGATATTTTTTTCACCATAGGCCTCAATGCTTTCCCAAAATATCCTTTGCAGATTCCACGAAAACAGTGTTAACAAACTGCTCAATGAAAAGAATGGTGTAACTCTGTGAGATGAATTCACACATCAAAAGCAGTTTCTCAGAAAGCTTCTTTAGTTTTATCTGAGGATATTTCTTTTCACTATAGGCTTCAAAGCCCTCCAAAATATCCCTTCTCAGATTCCAAAAACAGTGTTATCAAACTGCTCAATAAAAGAATGGTGTAACTCTGTGAGATGAATTCACACATCACAAAGCAGTTTCTCAGAAAGCTTCTTCTAGTTTTTATCTGAGGATATTTCCTTTTTCACATAGGCTTCAATGTGCTCCAAATATCCCATTGCAGATTCCAAGAAAACAGTGTTAGCAAACTGCTCCATGAAAAGAATATGTAACTCTGTGAGATGAATTCACACATCACAAAGCAGTTTCTCAGAAAGCTTCTTTCTAGTTTTTCTGAGGATATTTCCTTTGTCACTGTAGGCTTCAATGCACTCAAAATATCCCATTGCAGATTCCACGAAAACAGTGCTATCAAACAGCTCAAAGAAAAGCATGATGTAGCTCTGTGAGATGAATTCACACATCACAAAGCAGTTTCTCAGAAAGCTTCTTTCTAGTTTTTATCTGAGATATTTCCTTTTCACCATAGGCCTCAATGCTCCAAATATCCCTTTGCAGATTCCATGTAAACAGTGTTAGCAAACTGCTCCATGAAAAGAAAGGTGTAACTCTGTGAGATGAATTCACATTCTTTTTTATCTGAGGATATTTCCTTTTCACCATAGGCTTCAATGTGATCCAAATATCCCTTTGCAGATTCCAAAAACAGTGTAACTCTGTGAGATGAATTCACACATCACAAAGCAGTTTCTCAGAAAGCTTCTTCTAGTTCTTTTCTCTGAGGATATTTCCTTTTTCACATAGGCTTCAATGCTCCAAATATCCCATTGCAGATTCCAAGAAAACAGTGTTACAAACTGCTCAATGAAAAGAACAGTGTAACTCTGTGAAATGAATTCACATCACAAAGCAGTTTCTCAGAAAGCTTCTTTAGTTTTATCTGAGGATATTTCCTTGTCACCATAGGCTTCAATGCTCCCAAATATCCTATTGCAGATTCCAAGAAAACAGTGTTAGCAAACTGCTCAATGAAAAGAATGGTGTAAATCTGTGAGATGAATTCACACATCAGAAAGCAGTTTCTCAGAAAGCTTCTTTCTAGTTTTTATCTGAGGATATTTCCTTTGTCAATATAGGCTTCAATGCACTCCCAAATATCCTATTGCAGATTCCAAAAACAGTGTTATCAAACTGCTCAATGAAAAGAACGGTGTAACTCTGTGAGATGAATTCACAAATCACAAAGCAGTTTCTCAGAAAGCTTCTTTCTAGTTTTTTCTGAGGATATTTCCTTGTCACTAGAACTCAATGTGCTCCAAATATCCTACCTCAGATTCCATGAAAACAGTGTTATCAAACTGCTCAATGAAAAGAATGGTGTAAATCTGTGAGATGAATTCACATCACAAAGCAGTTTCTCAGAAAGCTTCTTTCTAGTTTTAATCTGAGGATATTTCCTTTGTCACCATAGGCTCAATTTGATCCAAATATCCTTCTCAGATTCCAAAAACAGTGTTACCAAACTGCTCCATGAAAAGAAAGCTGTAACTCTGTGAGATGAATTCACAAATCACAAAGAAGTTTCTCAGAAATCTTCTTTCTAGTTTTATCTGAGGATATTTCCTTTGTCACCATAGCTTCAATGCACTCCAAAATATCCCATTGCAGATTCCAAGAAAACAGTGTTAGCAAACTGCTCATGAAAAGAATGGTGTAACTCTGTGAGATGAATTCACACATCACACAGCAGTTTCTCAGAAATCTTCTTTCTAGTTTTTATCTGAGGATATTTCTTTGTCACCATAGGCTTCAATGTGCTCCAAATATCCTTCTCAGATTCCAAAAACAGTGTTACCAAACTGCTCCATGAAAAGGTGTAACTCTGTGAGATGAATTCACACATCACAAAGTTTCTCAGAAATCTTCTTTCTAGTTTTTATCTGAGGATATTTCCTTTTCACCATAGGCCTCAATGCTCCAAATATCCCTTTGCAGATTCCAAAAACAGTGTTAGCAAACTGCTCCATGAAAAGAAAGGTGTTACTCTGTGAGATGAATTCACACATCACAAAGTTTCTCAGAAAGCTTCTTTCTAGTTTTTCTGAGGATATTTCCTTTGTCACCATAGGCTTCAATGCAATCCAAAATATCCCTTCTGCAGATTCCATAAACAGTGTTATCAAACTGCTCCATGAAAAGAATCATGTAACTCTGTGAGATGAATTCACACATCACAAAGCAGTTTCTCAGAAAGCTTCTTCTAGTTTTTATCTGAGGATATTTCCTTTGTCACCATAGGCTTCAATGCTCCAAATATCCCATTGCAGATTCCAAGAAAACAGTGTTAGCAAACTGCTCAATGAAAAGAACACTGTAACTCTGTGAGATGAATTCACACATCACAAGCAGTTTCTCAGAAAGCTTCTAGTTTTTATCTGAGGATATTTCCTTTTCACCATAGGCCTCAATGCTCCAAATATCCCTTTCAGATTCCATGAAAACAGTGTTAGCAAACTGCTCCATGAAAAGAAAGGTGTAACCTGTGAGATGAATTCACATCACAAAGTTTCTCAGAAAGTTTCTTCTAGTTTTTATCTGAGGATATTTCCTTTTCAATAGGCTTCAATGCTCCAAATATCCCTTCTCAGATTCCCAAAAACAGTGTTACCAAACTGCTCCATGAAAAGAATGTAATTCTGTGAGATGAATTCACACATCACAAAGCAGTTTCTCAGAAATCTTCTTTCTAGTTTTTATCTGAGGATATTTCCTTTTCACCATAGGCCTCAATGTGCTCCAAATATCCCATTGCAGATTCCATGAAAACAGTGTTAGCAAACTGCTCCATGAAAAGAAAGGTGTAACTCTGTGAGATGAATTCACAATCACAAAGCAGTTTCTCAAAATCTTCTTTCTAGTTTTTATCTGAGGATATTTCCTTTGTCACCATAGGCTTCAATGTGCTCCAAATATCCTTTCAGATTCCACAAAACAGTGTTAACAAACTGCTCCATGAAAAGAATGGTGTAACTCTGTGAGATGAATTCACACATCACAAAGCAGTTTCTCAGAAAGCTTCTTTAGTTTTTATCTGAGGATATTTCCTTTGTCACCATAGGCTTCAATGTGCTCCAAATATCCCATTGCAGATTCCAGAAAACAGTGTTATCAAACTGCTCAATGAAAAGAAAGGTGTAACTCTGTGAGATGAATTCACATCACAAAGCAGTTTCTCAGAAAGCTTCTTCTAGTTTTTATCTGAGGATATTTCTTTTCACCATAGGCTCAATGCTCCAAATATCCTTTCAGATTCCACAAAACAGTATTAGCAAACTGCTCATGAAAAGAAAGTGTAACCTGTGAGATGAATTCACACATCACTTCAGAAAGCTTCTTTCTAGTTTTTCTGAGGATATTTCCTTTGTCACCATAGGCTTCAATGCTCCAAATATCCCATTGCAGATTCCAGAAAACAGTGTTATCAAACTGCTCAATGAAAAGAATGGTGTAACTCTGTGAGATGAATTCACACATCACAAAGCAGTTTCTCAGAAAGCTTCTTTAGTTTTATCTGAGGATATTTCCTTTTTCACCATAGGCCTCAATGCTCCAAATATCCCTTTGCAGATTCCACGAAAACAGTGTAACAAACTGCTCAATGAAAAGAATGGTGTAACTCTGTGAGATGAATTCACACATCACAAAGCAGTTTCTCAGAAAGCTTCTTTCTAGTTTTTATCTGAGGATATTTCCTTTGTCACCATAGGCTTCAATGCGCTCCAAAATATCCTTCTCAGATTCCAAAAACAGTGTTATCAAACTGCTCAATGAAAAGAATGGTGTAACTCTGTGAAATGAATTCACACATCAAAAGCAGTTTCTCAGAAAGCTTCTCTAGTTTTTATCTGAGGATATTTCCTTTTCACTGTAGTCCTCAATGTGCTCCAAATATCCCATTGCAGATTCCACGAAAACAGTGTTAGCAAACTGCTCCATGAAAAGAATCATGTAACTCTGTGAGATGAATTCACACATCACAAAGCAGTTTCTCAGAAAGCTTCTTTCTAGTTTTTCTGAGGATATTTCCTTTGTCACTGTAGGCTTCAATGCACTCAAAATATCTCATTGCAGATTCCACGAAAACAGTGTTATCAAACTGCTCAATGAAAAGAATGTGTAACTCTGTGAGATGAATTCACATCACAAAGCAGTTTCTCAGAAAGCTTCTTTAGTTTTTATCTGAGATATTTCCTTTTCACAATAGGCCTCAATGCGCTCCAAAATATCCCTTTGCAGATTCCTAAAACAGTGTTAGCAAGCTACTCCATGAAAAGAAAGGTGTAACTCTGTGAGATGAATTCACACATCACAAAAAACTTTCTCAGAAAGCTTCTCTTTCTAGTTTTTATCTGATTATATTTCCTTAGTCACCACAGCTTTCAATGCATTCCAAAATATGCCTTCTCAGATTCCAAAACAGTGTAATCAAACAGATCTAAGAAAAGAATCACGTAACTCTGTGAGATGAATTCACAATCACAAAAATTTTCTCAGAAACTATCTTCCTAGTTTTTTCTGAGGATTCTTCTCTCAATGAAAATATCTCATTGCAGATTCCAAGAAAACAGTGTTAACAATCTGCTCAATGAAAAGAACAGTGTAACTCTGTGAGATGAATTCACACATCACAAAGCAGTTTCTCAGAAAGCTTCTTGGTTTTTCTATGAGGATATATCCTTCGTCAACAGAGTCTTCATTGACCTCCCAAATATCCTATTGCAGATTCCAAGAGAAAAGTGTTAGCAAACTTCTCAATGAAAAGAATGGTGTAAATCTTTGAGATGAATTCACACATCAGAAAGCAGTTTCACTGAAAGATTCTTTGTGATTTTTATCTGAGGATATTTCCTTTGTCAATATAGGATTCAAGCACCCCAAATATAATATTGCAGATTCCACAAAACAGTCTTATCAAACTGCTCAATGAAAAGAACGGTGTATCTCTGTAAGATGAATTCACAAATCACAGAGCAGTTTCTCAGAAAGCTTCTTTCTAGTTTTTATCTGAGGATATTTCCTTTGTCACCATAGAACTCAATGTGCTCCTAAATATCCCTTGCAGATTCCACAAAACAGTGTTAGCAAACTGCTCAATGAAAAGAATGGTGTAACTCTTGTGAGATGAATTCACATTGCAAAGCAGTTTCTCAGAAAGCTTCTTTCTAGTTTTTATCTGAGGATATTTCCTTTGTCACCATAATTTAGAAAATATCCCTTTGCAGATTCCAAAAACAGTATTACCAAACTGATCCATGAAAAAAAGGTGTAACTCTGTGAGATGAATTCACAAATCACAAAGGAGTTTCTCAGAAAGCCTTCTTTTCTAGTTTTTATCTGAGGATATTTCTTTGTCACCATAGATTCAATGCTCCAAAATATCCCTTTCAGATTCCAAGAAAACAGTGTTAGCAAACTGCTCTATGAAAAGAACAGTGTAACTTGTGAGATGAATTCACATCACAAAGCAGTTTCTCAGAAAGCTTCTTTCTAGTTTTTATCTGAGGATATTTCCTTTGTTAATCCATCGGCCTCAATGCACTCCAAAACATCCCTTGCAGATTCCACGAAAACAGTCTTAGCAAACTGCTCCATGAAAAGAATGTAATCTGTGAGATGAATTCACACATCAAAAGCAGTTTCTCAGAAAGCTTTTTAGTTTTTGTCTGAGGATATTTCCTTTGTCACCTTAGGCTTCAATGTGATCCAAATATCCATTCTCAGATTCCAAAAACAGTGCTACCAAACTGCTCCATGAAAAGAATGGTGTAACTCTCTGAGATGAATTCACACATCACACAGCAGTTTCTCAGAAATCTTTTTCTAGTTTTTAACTGAGGATATTTCTGTTGACAATATATGCTTCAATGTGGTCCAGTATGCCTACTCAGATTCAAAAACAGTGCTAGCAAACTGCTCCATGAAAAGAATGGTGTAACTCTGTGAGATGAATTCACACATCACAAAGCGTTTCTCAGAAGCTTTCTAGTTTTCTATCTGAGGATATTTCCTTTGTCACCAGAGGCCTCAACTGGCTCCCAAATATCCCTTTGCAGATTCCATGAAAAAGTGTTAAACTGCTCCATGAAAAGAAGGTGTAACTCTGTGAGATGAATACACAATCACAAAGGAAGTTTCTCAGAAAGCTTCTTTCTAGTTTTTCTGAGGGTATTTCCTCTGTCATCATAGGCTTCAATGTCCAAAATATCCCTTCTGAAATTCACCATAAACAGTGTTATCAAACTGGTACATGAAAAGAATGTAACTCTATGAGATGAATTAGCACATCACAAAGCTTTCTCAGAAAGCTTCTTCTAGTTTTTATCTGAGGATATTTCCTTTGTCAAATTACACTTCAAAACGCTCTGCAATATCCCATTGCAGATTCCAAGAAAACAGAGTTAGCAAACTGCTCAATGAAAAGAACACTGCAACTCTGTGAGATGAATTCACATCACATTGCAGTTTCTCAGAAAGACCCTTTCTATTTTTTTATCTGAGGATATTTCTTTTTCATCATAGGCCTCAAATCGCTCACAAATATCCCACTGTGTATTCCATGAAAATAGTGTTAGCAAACTGCTCCATGAAAGAAAGTGTAACTCTGTGAGATGAATTCACATCACAAAGTTTTCTCAGAAAGTTTCTTCATATTTTTATCTGAGGATATTTCCTTTGTCAACTTAGGCTTCAATGCGATCCAAATATCCCTTCTCAGATTCCCCAAAACAAGCCTACCAAACTGCTCCATGAAAAGAATGGTGTAATTCTGTGAGATGAATTCACACATCAAAGCTGTTTCTCAGAAATCTTCTTTCTAGTTTTTATCTGAGGATATTTCCTTTTCACATATTCCTCAAAGTGCTCCCAAATATCCCATTGCAGATTCCATGAAGAAAGGGTTAACAAACAGATCCATGAAATGAAAAGGTGTAAATCTGTGAGATGAATCAGGAATCACAAAGCAGTTTCTCAAAACTCTTCTTTTGGTTTTTATCTGAGGATATTTCTTTGTCACCATAGGCTTCAATGTGTTTCCAAATATCCTATTCAGATTCCACAAAAACAGAGTTAACAAACTGCTCCATGAAAATCATGTATCACTGTGAGATGAATGCACACATAACAAAGGAGTTTCTCAGGAAGATCTGTTTTGTGTTTATCTGAGTATTTCCCTGTGTCACCATAGGATTCAATGAGCTCCCAGATATCCCATTGAGATTCCACGAAACCAGTGTTATCAACCAGCACAATGAAAAGAAAGGTCTAACTCTGTGAGATGTTTTCATGCATCACAAAGCAGTTTCTCAGAAATCGTCTTCTAGTTTTTATCTGAGGATATTTCCTTTTACTATAGGCCTCAATGGGCCCCAAATATCCTTTTCACAGATTCCACAAAAGCAGTATTATTGAACTGCTCAGTGAAAAGAAAGTGTAACCCTGTGAGATGAATTCACACATCACAAAGCTTCTTTCTAGTTTTGTTTTATCTGAGGATATTTCCTTTGTCACCATAGGCTTCAATGCACTCACAAATATCCCATTGTAGATTCCTGAAAACAGTGTTATCAA
>DAKLCV010002221.1:0-13467 GCA_030247045.1 Colobus guereza | reverse complement strand
CGGTTTCACAGGAACAGTGTTCAAACACTGCCTTGTGAGAAAAGAGGTATAACTCCTGAGTGGAATGCACACGTCACAAAGCAGCTCCTCAGAAAGCTTCTATCCAGTTTTTATCTGAAGATATTTCCTTTCTCACCATAAGCCTCAAAGCCTCCAGAATATCCCTTCACAGACTAAACAAAAACAGTGTTCAAACACTGCCTTGTGAGAAAAGAGGTATAACTCCTGAGTGGAATGCATACATCACAAAGTAGTTTCTCAGAAAGCTTCTTTCCAGTTTTTATCTGAAGATATTTCCTTTCTCACCATAAGCCTCAAAGCCTCCAGAATATCCCTTCACAGACTAAACAAAAACAGTGTTATGATACAGCTCAATGAAAAGAGAAGCTTAACTGTGTGAGTGGAATTCACGTGACACAGAGCAGTTTCACAGAAAGCTTCCTTCTGGTTTCTCTCTGAGGTTATTTCTTTTCAGGATATTCTAAAGAGCGTTTCCAAATGTCCTTTCTCAGATTCCACAAAACAGTGTTATGATACAGCTCAATGAAAAGAGAAGCTTAACTGTGTGAGTGGAATTCACGTGACACAGAGCAGTTTCACAGAAAGCTTCTTTCCAGTTTTTATCTGAAGATATTTCCTTTCTCACCATAAGCCTCAAAGCCTCCAGAATATCCCTTCACAGACTAAACAAAAACAGTGTTATGATACTGCTCAATGAAAAGAGAAGCTTAACTGTGTGAGTGGAATTCACGTGACACAGAGCAGTTTCACAGAAAGCTTCCTTCTGGTTTCTCTCTGAGGTTATTTCTTTTCAGGATATTCTAAAGAGCGTTTCCAAATGTCCTTTCTCAGATTCCACAAAACAGTGTTATGATACAGCTCAATGAAAAGAGAAGCTTAACTGTGTGAGTGGAATTCACGTGACACAGAGCAGTTTCACAGAAAGCTTCCTTCTGGTTTCTCTCTGAGGTTATTTCTTTTCAGGATATTCTAAAGAGCGTTTCCAAATGTCCTTTCTCAGATTCCACAGAAACAGTGATTTCAAGCTGCTCAATCCAAAGAATGGTTTAACTCTATGAGATGAATAAATATATCTAACACAAAGCAGTTTCACAGAAAGCTTCCTTCTGGTTTCTCTCTGAGGTTATTTCTTTTCAGGATATTCTAAAGAGCGTTTCCAAATGTCCTTTCTCAGATTCCACAGAAACAGTGATTTCAAACTGCTCAATGAAAAGAGAAGCTTAACTGTGTGAGTGGAATTCACGTGACACAGAGCAGTTTCACAGAAAGCTTCTTTCCAGTTTTTATCTGAGGATATTTCTTTCTCCATATTCTAAGGATCGTTCCCAAATGTCCTTCCTCAGATTCCACAAAAACAGTGATTTCAAGCTGCTCAATCCAAAGAATGGTTTAACTCTATGAGACGAATACACACATCACAAAGCAGTTTCTCAGAAAGCTTCTCTCCAGTTTCTATCTGAAGACGTTTCCTTGCTCACCACAAGCCTCCAGGCATCACTAAATATCCCTTCACAGATTCTTCAAAGACAGAGTTTCAAACTGGGCAACATAGAGTAAGCATTAACTCTGTGAAGTGAATGCACATATCAGAGAGCAGATTCTTGGAACGCTTCTTCCTCGATTTTATTTCAGTATATTTCACTATTCGCCATAGTCCTCAATGCTCCAAATATCACTTTTTGGTTTCACAGGAACAGTGTTCAAACACTGCCTTGTGAGAAAAGAGGTATAACTCCTGAGTGGAATGCATACATCACAAAGTAGTTTCTCAGAAAGCTTCTATCCAGTTTTTATCTGAAGATATCTCCTCTTTCACCATAGGCCTGAATGTGCTCCCGAATGTCCCTTCGTGGATCTGTGCATGACAGAGTTTCCAAACTGCGTAATATAAAGAAAGTTTTAACTATGTGAGATGAATAAATATATCTAACACAAAGCAGTTTCACAGAAATCTTCTTTCCAGTTTTGTCTGAGGATATTTCCTTTTCACCATAGCTGTCCCTATACTCCCGAATATCTCTTGGTAGCTTTTTCTCCAAAAGGGATTCCGAATCCTCTAGGAGAAGAAAGGTATATTTCTGTGAGTGGAATGCACACGTCACAAAGCAGCTCCTCAGAAAGCTTCTCTCCAGTTTCTATCTGAAGACGTTTCCTTTCTCACCATAAGCCTCAAAGCCTCCAGAATATCCCTTCACAGACTAAACAAAACAGTGTTATGATACAGCTCAATGAAAAGAGAAGCTTAACTGTGTGAGTGGAATTCACGTGACACAGAGCAGTTTCACAGAAAGCTTCCTTCTGGTTTCTCTCTGAGGTTATTTCTTTTCAGGATATTCTAAAGAGCGTTTCCAAATGTCCTTTCTCAGATTCCACAGAAACAGTGATTTCAAACTGCTCAATCCAAAGAATGATTTAACTCTATGAGACGAATACAAACATCACAAAGCAGTTGCACAGAAAGCTTCTCTCCAATTTTCGATGGAAGACATTTCCTTGCCTCACACAGGCCTCTGGTTGCCACTTACTATCCCTTCGCAGAACCCTCAAAGACCGACTTTCAAACTGGGAAATGTAGAGTAAGCTTTAACCCTGTGAAAAGAATGGACATGTCAGAGAGCAGTTTCTTCGAGTGCTTCTTTCTGTTTTTATTGACGACATTTCACTTTTGCCATAGTCTTCAATGTGCTCTGAATATCACTCTTTGGTTTTACAGGAACAGTGTTCAAACTGTGCCTTATGAGAAGAAAGTTATAACTCCTGAGTGGAATGCACACATCACCAAGCAGTTTCTCAGAAAGCTTCTCTCCAGTTTTTATCTGACTATATTTCCTATTTCACCATAGGCCCGAATGTGATCCCAAATATCCTTCGTGGATCCATCCACGAGGGAGTTTCCAAGCTGCGTAATGTAAAGAAAGCTTCATCTATGTGAGATGAATAAACATAGCAAAAGCAGATTCACAGAAAGCTTCTTTCCAGTTTTTATCTGAAGATATTTCCTTTTCACCATAGTCCAGAATGTGCTCCGAAGGTCCCTTCGTGGATCCGTCCATGACAGTTTCCAAGCTGTGTAATGTAAAGAAAGCTTTATCTATGTGAGATGATTACACATATCACAGAGTAGTTTCCTAGAAAGCTTCTTTCCAGTTTTTGTCTGAGGCTATTTCCTTTTCACCATCGGCATCAACATGCTCCTGAATATCACTTGGTACCTGTTTCTCCAAAAGGGTTTCCTGACGCTGTATGAGAAGAGAGGTATAACACTGTGACTGGAATGCACACATCACAAAGCAGTTCCTCAGAAAGCTTCTCTCCAGTTTCGGTCTGAACATATTTCCTTTTCACCATTAGCCTCAAAGTGCTCCCGAATATCCCATCACACGCTAAACATACACAGGGTTAGAAAACTGCTCAATGAAAAGAGAGGCTTAACTGAGTGAGAGGAATTAAGACGACACAGAGCAGTTTCACAGAAAGCTTCCTTCTGGATTTTACCTGAGGATATTTCTTTCTCCATATTCTAAGGATCGTTCCCAAATGTCCTTCCTCAGATTCCACAAAACAGTGATTTCAAGCTGCTCAATCCAAAGAATGGTTTAACTCTATGAGACGAATACACACATCACAAAGCAGTTGCTCAGAACGTTTCTCTGCAGGTTTCATCGGAAGACGTTTCCTTGCTCACCACAAGCCTCCAGGCGTCACTAAATATCCCTTCACAGATTCTTCAAAGACAGAGTTTCAAACTGGGCAACATAGAGTAAGCATTAACTCTGTGAAGTGAATGCACATATCAGAGAGCAGATTCTTGGAACGCTTCTTCCTCGATTTTATTTCAGTATATTTCACTATTCACCATAGTCCTCAATGTGCTCCAAATATCACTTTTTCGGTTTCACAGGAACAGTGTTCAAACACTGCCTTGTGAGAAAAGAGGTATAACTCCTGAGTGGAATGCATACATCACAAAGTAGTTTCTCAGAAAGCTTCTATCCAGTTTTTATCTGAAGATATCTCCTCTTTCACCATAGGCCTGAATGTGCTCCTGAATGTCCCTTCATGGATCTGTGCATGACGGAGTTTCCAAACTGCATAATATAATTAAAGTTTTAACTATGAGATGAATAAATATATCTAACACAAAGCAGTTTCACAGAAATCTTCTTTCCAGTTTTGTCTGAGGATATTTCCTTTTCACCATATCATCAACATGCTCCCGAATATCTCTTGGTAGCTTTTTCTCCAAAAGGGATTCTGGAATCCTCTAGGAGAAGAAAGGTATATTTCTGTGAGTGGAATGCACACGTCACAAAGCAGCTCCTCAGAAAGCTTCTCTCCAGTTTCTATCTGAAGACGTTTCCTTTCTCACCGTAAGCCTCAAAGCCTCCAGAATATCCCTTCACAGACTAAACAAAAACAGTGTTATGATACAGCTCAATGAAAAGAGAAGCTTAACTGTGTGAGTGGAATTCACGTGACACAGAGCAGTTTCACAGAAAGCTTCCTTCTGGTTTCTCTCTGAGGTTATTTCTTTTCAGGATATTCTAAAGAGCGTTTCCAAATGTCCTTTCTCAGATTCCACAGAAACAGTGATTTCAAACTGCTCAATCCAAAGAATGATTTAACTCTATGAGATGAATACACACATCACAAAGCAGTTCCTCAGAAAGCTTCTCTCCAATTTTCGATGGAAGACATTTCCTTGCTCACACAGGCCTCCGGTTGCCACTTACTATCCTTCGCAGAACCCTCAAAGACCGACTTTCAAACTGGGAAATGTAGAGTAAGCTTTAACCCTGTGAAAAGAATGGACATGTCAGAGAGCAGTTTCTTGAGTGCTTCTTTCTGTTTTTTATTGGACGACATTTCACTTTTGCCATAGTCTTCAATGTGCTCTGAATATCACTCTTTTGGTTTTACAGGAACAGTGTTCAAACTGTGCCTTATGAGAAGAAAGTTATAACTCCTGAGTGGAATGCACACATCACCAAGCAGTTTCTCAGAAAGCTTCTCTCCAGTTTTTATCTGACTATATTTCCTATTTCACCATAGGCCTGAATGTGATCCCAAATATCCCTTCATGGATCCATCCACGAGGGAGTTTCCAAGCTGTGTAATGTAAAGAAAGCTTCATCTATGTGAGATGAATAAACATAGCAAAAGCAGATTCACAGAAAGCTTCTTTCCAGTTTTTATCTGAAGATATTTCCTTTTCACCATAGTCCAGAATGTGCTCCCGAAGGTCCCTTCATGGATCCGTCCATGACAGTTTCCAAGCTGTGTAATGTAAAGAAAGCTTTATCTATGTGAGATGATTACACATATCACAGAGTAGTTTCCTAGAAAGCTTCTTTCCAGTTTTGTCTGAGGCTATTTCCTTTTCACCATCGGCATCAACATGCTCCCGAATATCACTTGGTACCTGTTTCTCCAAAAGGGTTTCCTGACGCTGTATGAGAAGAGAGGTATAACACTGTGAGTGGAATGCACACGTCACAAAGCAGTTCCTCAGAAAGCTTCTCTCCAGTTTCGTCTGAACATATTTCCTTTTCACCATAAGCCTCAAAGTGCTCCTGAATATCCCATCACACGCTAAACATACACAGGGTTAGAAAACTGCTCAATGAAAAGAGAGGCTTATCTGAGTGAGAGGAATTAAGATGACACAGAGCAGTTTCACAGAAAGCTTCCTTCTGGATTTTACCTGAGGATATTTCTTTCTCCATATTCTAAGGATCGTTCCCAAATGTCCTTCCTCAGATTCCACAGAAACAGTGATTTCAAGCTGCTCAATCCAAAGAATGGTTTAACTCTATGAGATGAATACACACATCACAAAGCAGTTTCACAGAAATCTTCTTTCCAGTTTTATCTGAAGATATTTCCTTTTCACCATAGGCCTGAATGTGATCCCAAATATCCCTTCACAGATTCTTCAAAGACAGAGTTTCGAAACTGGGCAACATAGAGTAAGCATTAACTCTGTGAAGTGAATGCACATATCAGAGAGCAGATTCTTGGAACGCTTCTTCCTCGATTTTATTTCAGTATATTTCACTATTCGCCATAGTCCTCAATGCTCCCAAATATCACTTTTCGGTTTCACAGGAACAGTGTTCAAACACTGCCTTGTGAGAAAAGAGGTATAACTCCTGAGTGGAATGCATACATCACAAAGTAGTTTCTCAGAAAGCTTCTATCCAGTTTTATCTGAAGATATCTCCTCTTTCACCATAGGCCTGAATGTGATCCCAAATATCCCTTCATGGATCCGTCCATGACAGTTTCAAGCTGCATAATGTAAAGAAAGCTTTATCTATGTGAGATGAATAAATATATCTAACACAAAGCAGTTTCACAGAAATCTTCTTTCCAGTTTTGTCTGAGGATATTTCCTTTTCACCATATCAGTCCCTATACTCCCGAATGTCTCTTGGTAGCTTTTTCTCCAAAAGATTCGAATCTCTATGAGAAGAAAGGTATATTTCTGTGAGTGAATGCACATCACAAAGCAGTTTCTCAGAAAGCTTCTTTCCAGTTTTATCTGAAGATATTTCCTTTTCACCATAGGCCTGAATGTGCTCCCAAATATCCTTTGCAGATTCCACAAAACAGTGTTATGATACTGCTCAATGAAAAGAGAAGCTTTAACTCTGTGAGATGAATTCACATCACAAAGCAGTTTCTCAGAAAGCTTCTCTCTAGTTTTATCTGAGGTTATTTCTTTTCAGGATATTCTAAAGAGCATTTCCAAATGTCCTTTCTCAGATTCCACAGAAACAGTGATTTCAAACTGCTCAATCCAAAGAATGATTTAACTCTATGAGATGAATACACATCACAAAGCAGTTTCACAGAAAGCTTCTTTCCAGTTTTATCTGAAGATATTTCCTTTTCACCATAGCCCTCAATGAGTTCCCAAATATCACTTTGCAGATTCCACAGAAACAGTGTTCAAACTGTGCCTTATGAGAAGAAAGGTATATTTCTGTGAGTGGAATGCACACGTCACAAAGCAGTTTCTCAGAAAGCTTCTTTCCAGTTTTATCTGAAGATATTTCCTTTTCACCATAGCCTCAAAGTGCTCTGAATATCACTCTTTTGGTTTTACAGGAACAGTGTTCAAACTGTGCCTTATGAGAAGAAAGGTATAACTCCTGAGTGGAATGCACACGTCACAAAGCAGTTTCTCAGAAAGCTTCTATCCAGTTTTATCTGAAGATATTTCCTATTCACCATAGGCCCGAATGTGATCCCAAATATCCCTTTGCGGATCCATCCACGAGGGAGTTTCCAAGCTGCATAATGTAAAAAAAGCTTCATCTATGTGAGATGAATAAACATAACGAAAAAGCAGATTCACAGAAAGCTTCTTTCCAGTTTTTATCAGTAGATATATCGTTTTTCACCATAGTCCAGAATGTGCTTCTGAAGGTCGATTTGTGGATCTGTCCATGACAGTTTCCATGCTGTGTAATGCAAAGAAAGCTTTATCTATGTGAGAAGATTACATATATCACAGAGTAGTTTCCTAGAAAGTTTCTTTCCAGTTTTTATCTGAGGCTATTTCCCTTTTAACCAACGGCTTCAACATGCTCGCGAATATCACTTGGTACCTGTTTCTCCAAAGGGTTTCCCTGACGCTGTATGAGAAGAGAGGTATAACACTGGGAGTGGAATGCATATGTCACAAAGCAGTTCCTCAGAAAGCTTCTCTGCAGTTTCAGTCTGAACATATTTCCTTTTTCACCGTTAGCCTCAAAGTGCTCTCGAATATCCCATCACATGCTAAACATACACAGGGCTAGAAAACTGCTCAATGAAAAGAGGCTTATCTGAGTGAGAGGAATTAAGACGGCACAGAGCAATTTCACAGAAAGCTTCCTTCTGGATTTTACCTGTGATATTTCTTTCTCCATGTTCTAAGGATCTTTCCCAAAGGTCCTACCTCAGATTCCACAAAAACAGTGATTTGAAGCTGTTCAATCCAAAGAATGGTTTATCTTTATGAGAGAATAAACACATCATGAACCCGTTGCTCAGAACGTTTCTCTGCTGGTTTCATCAGAAGACATTTCCTCGCTCACCAAAAGCCTCCAGGCATCACTAAATATCATTTCACAGACTCTTCAAAGACAGAGTTTGGAATCTGGGCAACGTAGAGTAAGCATTAACCGTGTGAAGAGAATTCACATCTCAGAGAGCAAATTCTTGGAACGTGTCTTCCTCGATTTTATTTCAGTATATTTCACTATTCTCCATAGTCCTCAATGCGTTCCGACATATCACCTTTTCAGTTTCACAGAAACAGTGTTCAAACACTGCCTTGTGAGAAAAGAGGTATAACTCCCTGAGTGGAATGCATACATCACAAAGTAGTTTCTCAGAAAGTTTTCTATCCAGTTTTTATCTGATTATATCTCCTCTTTCACCATAGGCCTACATGCTGCCGAATGTCCCTTTGTGGATCTGTGCATGAGGGAGTTTCCAAACTGTGTAATATAATTAAAACTTTTAACTATGTGAGATGAATAAATATATCTGAAACAAAGCAGTTTCACAGAAATCTTCTTTCCAGTATTGGTCTGAGGATTTTCCTTTTTCACCATAGTCATCGCTATACACCCGAATATCTCTTGATCCAAAATGGTTTCTGGAATCCTCTAGGAGAAGAAAGGTATACTTATGTGAGTGGAATACACGTGTCACAAAGCAGCTCCTCAATAAGCTTGTCTCCAGTTTCTATCTGAAGAAATTTCCTTTCTCACTGTAAGCCTCAAAACACTCAGAATATCCTTTCGCAGACTAAACATAAACAGTGTTTTGATACGGCTCAATGAAAAGAGAAGCTTAACAGGGCAGTTTCACAGAACGCTTCCTTCTGGTTTCTCTCTGAGGTTATTTCTTTTTCAGGATATTCTAAAGAGCGTTTCAAAATGTCCTTTCTCAGATTCCACAGAAACATTGATTTCAAACTGCTCAATCCAAAAAATGATTTAACTCTATGAGATCAATACAAACATCACAAAAGTGTTGCACAGAAACCTTCTCTCAGATTTTCGATGGAAGACATTTCCTTGCCTCACACAGACCTCCGGTCGCCACTTGCTATCCCTTTGCAGAACCCTCAAAGACCGACTTTCAAACTGGGAAATATAGAGTAAGCTTTAACGCTGTGAAAAGAAGGGACATGTTAGAGAACAGTTTCTTCGAGTGTTTCTTTCTGTTTTTATTGGACAACATTTTATTTTTGCCATAATCTTCAATGTGCTCCGAATATCACTCTTTTGGTTTTACAGGAACAGTGCTCAAACAGTGCCTTATGAGAAGAAAGTTAAACTCTGATTGGAATGCACACATCCACAAACAGTTTCTCAAAAAATTTCTCTCCAGTATTTATCTGAGTATATTTCCTATTTCACCATAGGCCCAAATGTGATCCCAAATATCCCTTCATGGATCCATCCACAAGGGATTTTCCAAGCTGTGTAATGTAAAGAAAGCTTCATCTATGTGAGATGAATAAACACAGCAAAAAGCAGATTCACAGAATGTTTCTTTCCACTTTTTAGTCTGAAGATATTTCCTTTTTCACCATAGTCCAGAATGTGCTTCTGAAGGTCCCTTCATGGAACCGTCCATGACAGTTTCCAAGTGACGTAATATAAAGAAAGCTTTATCTATGTGTGATGATTATATATATCACAGAGTTGTTTCATAGAAAGCTTCTTTCCAGTTTCTGTCTGAGGCTATATCTCTTTTCACCATCGGCATCAACATGCTCCCGAATATCACTTGGTACCTGTTTCTCCAAAAGGGTTTCCCCGACACTGTATGAGAAGATGTATAACACTCTGACTGGAATGCACACATCATGAAGTAGTTTCTTGGAAAGGTTCTCTCTAGTTTCGGTCTGAACATATTTCCTTTATCATCGTTAGCCTCAAAGTGCTCCCGAACATCTCATCACATGCTAAACACACACAGGGCTGGACAACTGCTCAATGAAAAGAGAGGCTAATCTGAGAGGAATTAAGATGACACAGAGTAGTTTCACAGAAAGCTTTTCTGGATTTTACATGAGGATATTTCTTTCTCCATATTCTAAGTATCATTCTCAAATTTCCTTCCTCAGATTCCACAAAATCAGTGATTTCAAGCTGCTCTATCCAAAGAATGGTTTGACTCTAGGAGATGAATAAACAAATTGCAGAGCAGTTGCTCAGCACGTTTCTCTGCAGGTTTCATCGGAAACATTTCCTTGCTCACCACAAGCCTCTGGGTGACACTAAATATCCCTTCACAGATTCTTTAAAGACAGAGTTTCAAAACTCGTCAACAAAGAGTAAGCATTAACTCTGTGAAGTGAATGCACATTTCCGAGAGCAGATTCTTGGAACGCTTCTTCCTCGATTTTTTTCAGTATATTTCACTATACGCCATAGTCCTCAATGTGTTCCAAATATCACCTATTCAGTTTAACAGGAACAGTGTTCAAATGCTGCCTTGTGAGAAAAAACGTAAAACTCCCTGAGTGGAATAAAAACATCACAAAGCAGTTTCTCAGAGTGCTTCTATCAAGTTTGTATCTGAAGACATCTCGTCTTTCACCATAGGCCTGAATGTGCTCCCGAATGTCTCTTAACGGTTCTCTGCATGACGGAGTTTGCAAACTGCGTAATACCATTAAAGTTTTAAGTATGTGAGAAGAATACATATATGTAACACAAAGCAGTTTCACAGAAATCTTCTTTGCAGTATTTCCTTTTTCGCCATAGTCACCGCTCTACTCCAAATATCTCCTGGTAGTTTTTTCCTCCAATATGGATTCCAGAATCCTCTAGGAGATGAAAGGTATATTTCTGTGAGTGGAATGCACACGTCTCAAAACAGCTCCTCAGAAAGCTTCTATCCAGTATCTATCTGAAGATGTTTCCTTTCTCACCATAAGCCTCGAGCCCTCCAGAATATACCTTTGCAGACTAAACAAAATCAGTGTTATGATACAGCTGAATGAAAAGAGAAGCTTAACTTTATGAGTGGAATTCAAGAGCCACAGAGCACTTTCACGAAAAGCTTCCTTCTGTTTTCTATCTGTTGTTATTTCTTTTACAGGATATTCTAAAGAGCATTTCCAAATGACCTTTCTCAGATTCCACAGAAACGGTGATTTCAAACTGCTCAATCCAAAGAATGATTAACTCTATGAGATCAATACAAACATCAGAAAACTGTTGCACAGAAATCTTCTTTCCAATTTTCGATGGAAGACATTACCTTGCATCACACAGGCCTCCTGTCGCCACTTCTTATTCCTTCGCAGAACCATCAGAGACCTACTTTCAAACTGGGAAATGTAGAGTAAGCTTTAACCCTGTGAAAAGAATGGACATGTCTGAGAGCAGTTACTTCGAGTGCTTCTTTCTGCTTTTTATTGAACGACATTTCACTTTCTGCCATAGTCTTCAATGTGCTCTGGTTATCTCTCTTTTGGTTTTACAGAAACGGTGTTCAAACAGTGTCTTAGGAGAAGAAAGATATAACTCCCTGAGTGGAATGGACACATCACCAAGCAGTTTCTCAGAAAGCTTCTATCACGTTTTTATCTGAAGACATCTCGTTCTTCACCGTAGGCCTGAATGTGCTCCCGAATGTCTCTTCACGGTTCTGTGCATGACGGAGTTTGCAAACTTCGTAATATAATTAAAGTTTTAAGTATGCGAGAAGAATACATATATGTAACACAAAGCAGTTTCACAGAAATCTTCTTTCAGTATTTGTCTGAGGATATTTCCTTTTTCGCCATAGTCGCTGCTCTACTCCCGAATATCTCCTGGTAGTTTTTTCTCCAATATGGATTCCAGAATCCTCTAGGAGATGAAAGGTATATTTCTGTGAGTGGAATGCACACGTCTCAAAGCAGCTCCTCAGAAAGCTTCTCTCCAGTTTCTATCTGAAGATGTTTCCTTTCTCACCATAAGCCTCGAAGCCCTCCAGAATATACCTTTGCAGACTAAACAAAATCAGTGTTATGATACAGCTGAATGAAAAGAGAAGCTTAACTTTATGAATGGAATTCACGTGCCAGAGAGCAGTTTCACGAAAAGCTTCCTTCTGTTTTCTATCTGTGGTTATTTCTTTTACAGGATATTCTAAAGAGCATTTCCAAATGACCTTTCTCAGATTCCACAGAAACAGTGATTTCAAACTGCTCAATCCAAAGAATGACTTAACTCTATGAGATCAATACAAACATCAGAAAACTGTTGCGCAGAAAGCTTCTTTCCAATTTTCGATGGAAGACATTTCCTTGCATCACACAGTCCTCCTGTCGCCACTTCTTATCCCTTCACAGAACCCTCAGAGACCTACTTTCAAACTGGGAAATGTAGAGTAAGCTTTAACCCTGTGAAAAGACTGGACATGTCAGAGAGCAGTTTCTTCGAGTGCTTCTTTCTGTTTTTTATTGGACGACATTTCACTTTCTGCCATAGTCTTCAATGTGCTCTGGTTATCTCTCTTTTGGTTTTATAGAAACGGTGTTCAAACTGTGCCTTATGAGAAGAAAGTTATAACTCCCTGAGTGGAATGGACACATCACCATCCAGTTTCTCAGAAAGCTTCTCTCCATTTTTAATCTGACTATATTTCCTATTTCACCATAGGCCCGAACGTGATTCCAAATATCCCTTCACGGATCCATCCACAAGGGAGTTTTCAAGCTGCATAATGTAAAGAAAGTTTCATCTATGTGAGATGAATCAACATAGCAAAAAGCAGATTCACAGAAAGCTTCTTTCCAGTTTTTATCTGAAGATATTTTCTTTTTCACCATAGTCCAGAATATGCTCCCGAAGGTCCATTCGTGGATCCGCCCTTGACAGTTTCCAAGCTGCGTAATGTAAAAAAGCTTTATCTATGTGAGATGATTACACATATCACAGAGTAGTTTCCTAGAAATCTTCTTTCCAGTTTTTCTCTGAGGCTATTTCCCTTTTCACCATTGGCATCAACAAGTCGAATATCACTTGGTGCCTGTTTCTCCAAAAGGGTTTCCCCCACGCTGTATGAGGAGAGAGGTATAACATGGTCTCTGGAATACGCATGTCACAAAGGAGTTCCTCGGAAAGCTTCTCTCCAGTTTTCGTCTGAACATATTTACTGTTTCACAGTTAGCCTCAAGTGTTCACGAATATACCATCACATGCTCAACATACACAGGGCTAGAGAACTGCTCAATGAAAAGAAAAACTTATCTGAGAGAGGGGAATTAACACGACACAGAGCAGTTTCACGGAAAGCTTCCTTCTGGATTTTACCTGAAGATATTTCTTTCTCCATATTCTTAGGATTGTTCCCAAATGTCCTTCCTCCACTTCCACAAAAACAGTGATTTCAAGCTTCTCAATCCAAAGAATGGTTTAACTCTATGAGAGGAATACACAC
>DAKLCV010002218.1:0-12405 GCA_030247045.1 Colobus guereza | reverse complement strand
TAGAGTAAGATGAAGCTCTGAGCAGATGGTGCTCAGAGCAAGATGGAGCTCAGAGTGATTGGAGCTCTGAGCAAGCTGGAGCTCAGAGCAAACGAGCTCAGAAAAGATGTTCTTAGAGTAAGATGAAGCTCTGAGCAGATGGTGCTCAGAGCAAGATGGAGCTCAGAGCAGATGGTGCTGAGAGCATGGAGCTCAGAGCAAGATGGAGCTCTGAGCAGATGGTGCTGAGAGCAAGCATGGAGCTCAGAGCAGATGGTGCTCAGAGCAAGATGGAGCTCAGAGTGATTGGAGCTGAGCAAGCTGGAGCTCAGAGCAGATGGAGCTCAGAAAAGATGTTCTTAGAGTAAGATGAAGCTCTGAGCAGATGGTGCTCAGAGCAAGATGGAGCTCAGAGTGATTGGAGCCTGAGCAAGCTGGAGCTCAGAGCAAACGAGCTCAGAAAAGATGTTCCTTAGAGTAAGATGAAGCTCTGAGCAGATGGTGCTCAGAGCAAGATGGAGCTCAGAGTGATTGGAGCCCTGAGCAAGCTGGAGGTTGGAGCAGATGGAGCTCACAAAGCATGTTGCTTATCTCTGAGCAGGTGGTGCTGAGAGCAGCATGGAGCTCAGAGCGATTGGAGCTCTGAGGAAGCTGGAGCTCAGAGCAAACGAGCTCAGAAAAGATGTTCCTGAGAGTAAGATGAAGCTCTGAGCAGATGGTGCTCAGAGCAAGATGGAGCTCAGAGTGATTGGAGCTCTGAGCAAGCTGGAGCTCAGAGCAAAGGAGCTCAGAAAAGATGTTCCTTAGAGTAAGATGAAGCTCTGAGCAGATGGTGCTCAGAGCAAGATGGAGCTCAGAGCAGATGGTGCTGAGAGCATGGAGCTCAGAGCAAGATGGAGCTCAGAGTGATTGGAGCTCTGAGCAAGCTGGAGCTCAGAGCAGATGGAGCTCAGAAAAGATGTTGCTTAGCTCTGAGCAGATGGTGCTCAGAGCAACATGGAGCTCAGAGCAGATGGAGCTCAGAGCGATTGGAGCTCTGAGGAAGCTGGAGCTCAGAGCAGATGGAGCTCAGAAAGCATGTTGCTTAGCTCTGAGCAGATGGTGCTCAGAGCAAGATGGAGCTCTGAGCAGATGGTGCTGAGAGCAAGATGGAGCTCAGAGTGATTGGAGCCTGAGCAAGCTGGAGCTCAGAGCAAAGGAGCTCAGAAAAGATGTTCCTTAGAGTAAGATGAAGCTCTGAGCAGATGGTGCTCAGAGCAAGATGGAGCTCAGAGTGATTGGAGCCCTGAGCAAGCTGGAGCTGGAGCAGATGGAGCTCAGAAAGCATGTTGCTTAGCTCTGAGCAGGTGGTGCTGAGAGCAGCATGGAGCTCAGAGCGATTGGAGCTCTGAGCAAGCTGGAGCTCAGAGCAAACGAGCTCAGAAAGATGTTCCTTAGAGTAAGATGAAGCTCTGAGCAGATGGTGCTCAGAGCAAGATGGAGCTCAGAGTGATTGAGCTCTGAGCAAGCTGGAGCTCAGAGCAAACGAGCTCAGAAAGATGTTCCTTAGAGTAAGATGAAGCTCTGAGCAGATGGTGCTCAGAGCAAGATGGAGCTCAGAGTGATTGGAGCCTGAGCAAGCTGGAGCTCAGAGCAAACGAGCTCAGAAAGATGTTCCTTAGAGTAAGATGAAGCTCTGAGCAGATGGTGCTCAGAGCAAGATGGAGCTCAGAGTGATTGGAGCTCTGAGCAAGCTGGAGCTCAGAGCAGATGGAGCTCAGAAAGATGTTCTTAGAGTAAGATGAAGCTCTGAGCAGATGGTGCTGAGAGCAAGATGGAGCTCAGAGTGATTGGAGCCCTGAGCAAGCTGGAGCTCAGAGCAAACGAGCTCAGAAAGATGTTCCTTAGAGTAAGATGAAGCTCTGAGCAGATGGTGCTCAGAGCAAGATGGAGCTCAGAGTGATTGGAGCCCTGAGCAAGCTGGAGCTGGAGCAGATGGAGCTCACAAAGCATGTTGCTTAGCTCTGAGCAGGTGGTGCTCAGAGCAGCATGGAGCTCAGAGATTGGAGCTCTGAGGAAGCTGGAGCTCAGAGCAAATGGAGCTCAGAAAGATGTTCCTTAGAGTAAGATGAAGCTCTGAGCAGATGGTGCTCAGAGCAAGATGGAGCTCAGAGTGATTGGAGCCCTGAGCAAGCTGGAGCTCAGAGCAAAGAGCTCAGAAAGATGTTCCTCAGAGTAAGATGAAGCTCTGAGCAGATGGTGCTCAGAGCAAGATGGAGCTCAGAGTGATTGGAGCCCTGAGCAAGCTGGAGCTCGGAGCAGATGGAGCTCAGAAAGCATGTTGCTTAGCTCTGAGCAGGTGGTGCTGAGAGCAGCATGGAGCTCAGAGCGATTGGAGCTCTGAGCAAGCTGGAGCTCAGAGCAAACGAGCTCAGAAAAGATGTTCCTAGAGTAAGATGAAGCTCTGAGCAGATGGTGCTCAGAGCAAGATGGAGCTCAGAGTGATTGGAGCTCTGAGCAAGATGGAGCTCTGAGCAAGCTGGAGCTCAGAGCAGATGGTGCTCAGAGCAAGATGGAGCTCTGAGCAAGCTGGAGCTCAGCAGATGGAGCTCAGAGATTGGAGCTCTGAGCAAGCTGGAGCTCAGAGCAAATGGAGCTCAGAAAAGATGTTCCTTAGAGAAGATGAAGCTCTGAGCAGATGGTGCTCAGAGCAAGATGGAGCTCAGAGTGATTGGAGCTCTGAGCAGATGGAGCTCTGAGCAAGCTGGAGGTTGGAGCAGATGGAGCTCAGAAAGCATGTTGCTTAGCTCTGAGCAGATGGTGCTGAGAGCAGCATGGAGCTCAGAGCGATTGGAGCTCTGAGCAAGCTGGAGCTCAGAGCAAACGAGCTCAGAAAAGATGTTCCTTAGAGTAAGATGAAGCACTGAGGAGATGGTGCTCAAAGCAAGATGGAGCTCAGAGTGATTGGAGCTCTGAGCAAGCTGGAGCTCGGAGCAGATGGAGCTCAGGAAGCATGTTGCTTAGATCTGAGCAGGTGGTGGTGAGAGCAGCATGGAGCTCAGTGCGATTGGAGCCCTGAGCAAGCTGGAGCTCAGAGCAAACGAGCTCAGAAAAGATGTTCCTTAGAGTAAGATGAAGCTCTGAGCAGATGGTGCACAGAGCAAGATGGAGTTCAGAGTGACTGGAGCTCTGAGCAAGCTGGAGCTTGGAGCAGATGGAGCTCAGAAAGCATGTTGCTTATCTTTGAGCAGGTGCTGCTCAGAGCAACATGGAGCTCAGAGCGATTGGAGCCTGAGCAAGCTGGAGCTCAGCAGATGGAGCTCAGAAAAGATGTTCCTTAGAGTAAGATGAGCTCTGAGCAGATGGTGCTCAGAGCAAGATGGAGCTCAGAGTGATTGAGCCTGAGCAAGCTGGAGCTCAGAGCAGATGGAGCTCAGAAAAGATGTTGCTTAGAGTAAGATGAGCTCTGAGCAGATGGTGCTGAGAGCAACATGGAGCTCAGAGTGATTGGAACCCTGAGCAAGCTGGAGCTCAGAGCAAGCGAACTCAGAAAAGATGTTCCTTAGAGGAAGATGAAGCTCTGAGCAGGTGATGCTCAGAGCAAGATGGAGCTCAGAGTGATTGGAGCCCTGAGCAAGCTGGAGCTGAGCAGATGGAGCTCACAAAGCATGTTGCTTAGCTCTGAGCAGATGGAGCTCAGAGTGATTGGAGCTGAGCAAGCTGGAGCTCAGCAGATTGAGCTCTGAGCAAGCTGGAGCTCAGAGCAAACGAGCTCAGAAAAGATGTTCCTTAGAGTAAGATGAAGCTCTGAGCAGATGGTGCTCAGAGCAAGATGGAGCTCAGAGTGATTGGAGCTCTGAGCAAGCTGGAGCTCGGAGAAGATGGAGCTCAGAAAGCATGTTGCTTAGCTCTGAGCAGGTGGTGCTGAGAGCAGCATGGAGCTCAGAGTGATTGGAGCGCTGAGCAAGCTGGAGCTCAGAGCAAACGAGCTCAGAAAAGATGTTCCTTAGAGTAAGATGAAGCTCTGAGCAGATGGTGCTCAGAGCAAGATGGAGCTCAGAGTGATTGGAGCCCTGAGCAAGCTGGAGCTTGGAGCAGATGGAGCTCAGAAAGCATGTTGCTTAGCTCTGAGCAGGTGGTGCTGAGAGCAGCATGGAGCTCAGAGCGATTGGAGCTCTGAGCAAGCTGGAGCTCAGAGCAAACGAGCTCAGAAAAGATGTTCCTCAGAGTAAGATGAAGCTCTGAGCAGATGGTGCTCAGAGCAAGATGGAGCTCAGAGTGATTGGAGCCCTGAGCAAGCTGGAGCTCAGAGCAAACGAGCTCAGAAAAGATGTTGCTTAGAGTAAGATGAAGCTCTGAGCAGATGGTGCTCAGAGCAAGATGGAGCTCAGAGTGATTGGAGCTCTGAGCAAGCTGGAGCTCGGAGCAGATGGAGCTCAGAAAAGATGTTGCTTAGAGAGTAAGATGAAGCTCTGAGCAGGTGGTGCTCAGAGCAAGATGGAGCTCAGAGTGATTGGAGCTCTGAGCAAGCTGGAGCTCAGAGCAAACGAGCTCAGAAAAGATGTTCCTTAGAGAAGATGAAGCTCTGAGCAGATGGTGCTCAGAGCAAGATGGAGCTCAGAGTGATTGGAGCCTGAGCAAGCTGGAGCTCGGAGCAGATGGAGCTCAGAAAGCATGTTGCTTAGCTCTGAGCAGGTGGTGCTGAGAGCAGCATGGAGCTCAGAGCGATTGAGCTCTGAGCAAGCTGGAGCTCAGATCAAACGAGCTCAGAAAAGATGTTCCTTAGAGTAAGATGAAGCTCTGAGCAGATGGTGCTCAGAGCAAGATGGAGCTCAGAGTGATTGGAGCCCTGAGCAAGCTGGAGGTTGGAGCAGATGGAGCTCACAAAGCATGTTGCTTAGCTCTGAGCAGGTGGTGCTGAGAGCAGCATGGAGCTCAGAGTGATTGGAGCTCTGAGCAAGCTGGAGCTCAGAGCAAGATGGAGCTCTGAGCAGATGGTGCTCAGAGCAAGATGGAGCTCAGAGCAAGATGGAGCTCTGAGCAAGCTGGAGCTCAGCAGATGGAGCTCAGAGTGACTGGAGCCCTGAGCAAGCTGGAGGTTGGAGCAGATGGAGCTCACAAAGCATGTTGCTTAGCTCTGAGCAGGTGGTGCTGAGAGCAGCATGGATCTCAGAGCGAGTGGAGCTCTGAGGAAGCAGGAGCTCAGAGCAAACGAGCTCAGAAAAGATGTTCCTTAGAGTAAGATGAAGCTCTGAGTAGATGGTGCTCAGAGCAAGATGGAGCTCAGGGTGATGGGAGCCCTGAGCAAGCTGGAGCTCGGAGCAGATGGAATTCACAAAGCATGTTGCTTATCTCTGAGCAGGTGGTGCTGAGAGCAGCATGGAGCTCAGAGCGATTGGAGCTCTGAACAAGCTGGAGCTCAGAGCAAACGAGCTCAGAAAAGATGTTCCTTAGAGGAAGATGAAGCTCTGAGCAGATAGTGCTCAGAGCAAGATGGAGCTCAGAGTGATTGAGCCTGAGCAAGCTGGAGCTTGGAGCAGATGGAGCTCAGAAAGCATGTTGCTTAGCTCTGAGCCGGTGGTGCTGAGAGCAGCATGGAGCTCAGAGCGATTGGAGCTCTGAGCAAGCTGGAGCTCAGAGCAAACGAGCTCAGAAAAGATGCTCCTTAGAGTAAGATGAAGCTCTGAGCAGATGGTGCTCAGAGCAAGATGGAGCTCAGAGTGATTGGAGCCCTGAGCAAGCTGGAGCTTGAGCAGATGGAGCTCAGAAAGCATGTTGCTTAGCTCTGAGCAGGTGGTGCTGAGAGCAGCATGGAGCTCAGAGCGATTGGAGCTCTGAGCAAGCTGGAGCTCAGAGCAAACGAGCTCAGAAAAGATGTTCCTTAGAGTAAGATGAAGCTCTGAGCAGATGGTGCTCAGAGCAAGATGGAGCTCAGAGTGATTGGAGCCCTGAGCAAGCTGGAGCTCGGAGCAGATGGAGCTCAGAAAGCATGTTGCTTAGCTCTGAGCAGGTGGTGCTGAGAGCAGCATGGATCTCAGAGCGAATGGAGCTCTGAGGAAGCAGGAGCTCAGAGCAAACGAGCTCAGAAAAGATGTTCCTTAGAGTAAGATGAAGCTCTGAGCAGATGGTGCTCAGAGCAAGATGGAGCTCAGAGTGATTGGAGCCCTGAGCAAGCTGGAGCTCAGAGCAAACGAGCTCAGAAAAGATGTTCCTTAGAGTAAGATGAAGCTCTGAGCAGGTGGTGCTCAGAGCAAGATGGAGCTCAGAGTGATGGAGCCCTGAGCAAGCTGGAGCTCAGAGCAGATGGAGCTCAGAAAGCATGTTGCTTAGCTCTGAGCAGGTGGTGCTCAGAGCAACATGGAGCTCAGAGCGATTGGAGCTCTGAGCAAGCTGGAGCTCAGAGCAAAGGAGCTCAGAAAAGATGTTGCTTAGAGAGTAAGATGAAGCTCTGAGCAGATGGTGCTCAGAGCAAGATGGAGCTCTGAGCAGATGGTGCTGAGAGCATGGAGCTCAGAGCAAGATGGAGCTCTGAGCAAGCTGGAGCTCAGCAGATGGAGCTCAGAAAAGATGTTGCTTAGAGTAAGATGAAGCTCTGAGCAGATGGTGCTCAGAGCAAGATGGAGCTCAGAGTGATTGGAGCTCTGAGCAAGCTGGAGCTCAGAGCAGATGGAGCTCAGAAAAGATGTTCCTTAGAGTAAGATGAAGCTCTGAGCAGATGGTGCTCAGAGCAAGATGGAGCTCAGAGTGATGGAGCCCTGAGCAAGCTGGAGCTCGGAGCAGATGGAGCTCACAAAGCATGTTGCTTAGCTCTGAGCAGGTGGTGCTCAGAGCAACATGGAGCTCTGAGCAGATGGTGCTGAGAGCATGGAGCTCAGAGCAAGATGGAGCTCTGAGCAAGCTGGAGCTCAGAGCAAGATGGAGCTCAGAGCAAGATGGAGCTCAGAGCAGATGGAGCTCAGAGCGATTGGAGCCTGAGCAAGCTGGAGCTCGGAGCATATGGAGCTCAGAAAGCATGTTGCTTAGAGTAAGATGAGCTCTGAGCAGGTGGTGCTCAGAGCAAGATGGAGCTCAGAGTGATTGGAGCCTGAGCAAGCTGGAACTCAGAGCTGATGGAGCTCAGAAAACATGTTGCTTAGAGAGTAAGATGATGCTCTGAGCAGATGGTGCTCAGAGCAAGATGGAGCTCAGAGTGATTGGAGCGCTGAGCAAGCTGGAGCTCAGAGCAAACGAGCTCAGAAAAGATGTTCCTTAGAGTAAGATGAAGCTCTGAGCAGATGGTGCTCAGAGCAAGATGGAGCTCAGAGTGATGGGAGCCCTGAGCAAGCTGGAGCTCGGAGCAGATGGAATTCACAAAGCATGTTGCTTAGCTCTGAGCAGGTGGTGCTGAGAGCAGCATGGAGCTCAGAGCGATTGGAGCTCTGAGCAAGCTGGAGCTCAGAGCAAACGAGCTCAGAAAAGATGTTCCTTAGAGTAAGATGAGGCTCTGAGCAGATGGTGCTCAGAGCAAGATAGAGCTCTGAGCAAGCTGGAGCTCGGAGCAGATGGAGCTCAGAAAGCATGTTGCTTAGCTCTGAGCAGGTGTTGCTCAGAGCAACATGGAGCTCCGAGTGATTGGAGCTCCAAGGAAGCTGGAACTCAGAGCTGATGGAGCTCAGAAAGCATGTTGCTTAGAGAGTAAGATGGCACTCCGAGAACATGGTGCTCAGAGCACGATGGAGCTCAGAGTGATTGGAGTCCTGAGCAAGCTGGAGCTCAGAGCAAATGAGCTCAGAAAACATGTTCCTTAGAGTTAGATGAAGCTCTGAGCAGATGTTGTTCAGAGCAAGAAGGAGCTCACAGTGATTGGAGCTCTAAGCAAGCTGGAGCTCGGGGAAGAAGGAGCTCAGAAAGCATGTCACCTTGCTCTGAGCAGGTGCTGCTCAGAGCAACGTGGAGCTCATAGTGATTGGAGCTCCAAGGAAGCTGGAACTCAGAGCTGATGGAGCTCAGAAAACATGTTGCTTAGAGAGTAAGATGGTGCTCAGAGCAAGTTGGAGCTCAGAGTGATTGGAGCTCCAAGCAAGGTGGTGCTCGGAGCATATGGAGCTCAGAAAGCATGTTGCTTAGCTCTGAGCAGATGGTGCTCCAATGAAGGTGGAGCTCACAGTTATTGGAGCTACGAGCAAGGTGGAGCTCGGAAAAGATGTTACTTTGAATAAAATGGAGTTCCGAGCAGATGGTGCTCAGAGCAAGATGGAGCTCAGAGTGATTGGAGTGCTGAACAAGCTGGAGCTCAGAGCAAACGAGCTCAGAAAAGATTTTCCTTAGAGTAAGATGAAGTCCTGAGCAGATGGTGCTCAGAGCAAGATGGAGCTCAGAGTGATGGAGCTCTGAGCAATCTGAAGCTTGGAGCAGATGGAGCTCAGAAAGCATGTTGCTTAGCTCTGAGCAGGTGGTGCTCAGAGCAACATGGAGCTCAGAGTGATTGGTGTTCCAAGGAAGCTGGATCTCAGAGCTGATGAAGCTCAGAAAACATGTTGCTTAGAGAGTAAGATTGCACTCCGAGAAAATGGTGCTCAGAGTATGTTGGAGCTCAGAGTGATTGGAGCTCCAAGCAAGGTGGAGCTCGGAGCATATGGAGCTCAGAAAGCATGTTGCTTAGCTCTGAGCAGGTGGTGCTCCGAGTCAGGTGGAGCTCACAGTGATTGGAGCTACCAGCAAGGTGGAGCTCGGAAAAGATGTTGGTTAGAGTAAAATGGAGTTCCGAGCCGGTGATGCTCAGAGCAAGATGGAGCTCAGTGATTGGAGCACTGAGCAAGCTGGAGCTCAGAGCAAATGAGCTCAGAAAAGATGTTCCTTAGAGTAAGATGAAGCTCTGAGCAGATAGTGCACAGAGCAAGATGGAGCTCAGAGTGATTGGAGCTCTGCGCAAGCTGGATCTCAGAGCAGATGGAGCTCAGAAAGCATGTTGCTTAGCTCTGAGCAGGTGGTACTCAGAGCAACATGGAGCTCAGAGTGGTTGGAGCTCCAAGGAAGCTGGATCTCAGAGCTGATGGAGCTCAGAAAACATGTTGCTTAGAGAGTAAGATGGCGCTCCGAGAAGATGGTGCTCAGAGCAAGATGGAGCTCAGAGTGATTGGAGCTCCTGGTAAGCTGAAGCTCAGAGAAGATGGAGCTCCAACAAAATGGGGCTCAGCGATATTTTTTACAGTACGATGCAGCCCTGAGCAGATGGTCCTCAGAGCAAGATGGAGCTCCGTGCCGATGGCGCTCAGGGCAAAATGGACCTCAAGTGATTGGAGTTCCAAAGAAGATGGCTGTCTAAGCAGATGGTTCTCAGAGTAAGCAAGATGTAGCTCATTGCAGATGGCTCTCAAGGCAAAATGGAGCTCAAAGTGTTTGGAGCTGCAAAGAACATGGATTTCTGAGCAAATGGTGCTCAGGGCAAAATGGAACTCAGAGTCATTGGAGCTCCAAACAGGCTGGAGCTCCAAGCAGATGGAGCTCCGAGCAAGATGAAGCTTGGAAAAGATGTTGTTCACAGTAAGATGGAGCTCAGAGTGAGATAGAGCTCAAAGTGATTGGAGCTCTAAAGAAGATGGATCTCTGAGCAGATGGCGCTCAGGGCAAAATGGAGCACAAAGTGATTGGAGCTCCGAAAACTGTGGATGTCTGAGCAGATGGTGCTCAGAGCAAGATGGAGCTCAGATGGATTGGATCTCCAAGCAAGATGGAGCTGGGAGCAGATGATCCTCAGAGCAGGATGAAAGTCAGAATGATAGGAGCCCTGAGCAAGATGGAGCTTTGTGCAAATGGAGCTCTGAGTAGACAGAGCTCTGAGCAGATGGTGCTCTGCAGATGGTTCTCAGAGCAAGATGGAGCTCAAAGTGATTAAAAGCAAGATGGAGCTCAGAACAGATGGAGCTCCAAGCAAGATGGAACACAGAGATGTTGTTCACAGTAAGATGGACCTCCAAACAAATGATTCTCAGAGCAAGATGGAGCTCTGGGCCGATGGCATTCAGGGCAAAATGGACCTCGAAGTGATTGCAGCTCTGAAGAAGTTGGTTCTCTGAGCAGATGATCCTCAGAGCAAGATGTAGCTCCATGCAGATGGTGCTCAGGGCAAAATGGAGCTCGAAGTGATTGGATGTTGCTCAGAGTAAAAGACAGCTCTGAGCAGATGTGACTCAGCAAGATGGAGCTCGAAGCATATGGAGCTCTAAGCAGGATGGACCACGTTTAAGATGATGTTAAAGGCATGATGGACCTCAAAGTGTTTGGATCTCTTAGCAAGGTGTAACACTTGGAGCAGTTAGAGCTTTCAACAAGATGGAACTTGGAGCAGCTGGATCTCTAAGAAGATGGTGCTCTGAGCAAGGTGGAGCTTGGAGCAGATGGAGCTTGGAGCAGATGGAGCTTGGAGTTATTTGAGCTCCAAGTAAGGCGGATGGAGCAGCAGATGGAGCTAAAAGCAAAATGGAGGTTGGAGCAGATATTGCCTGGAGTATGATGGAGCTGGGAACAGTTGGAGCTCTGAGCACATGAAGTTATAAGCAAGAGGGAGCTCGTAGCAGATGGAACTTTGAGCAAGATGGAGGTCTGAGCGAGATGGAACTCTGAGGAGATGGAGCTCTGAGCGAGATAGAGTTTGGAGCACATGGAGTTCCGAGCATGATGGCACTTCGACCGAGATAGAACTCAGAGCAGATGGAGCTCCAAGCAATATGGCACTCTGGTCGAGGTTTAGTTTTGAGTAGATGATGCTCAGAGCAGATGGTGCTCAGAGCAAGATGGAGCTCAGAGTGATTGGAGCCCTGAGCAAGCTGGAGCTCGAGCAGATGGAGCTCACAAAGCATGTTGCTTTGCTCTGAGCAGGTGGTGCTGAGAGCAGCATGGAGCTCAGAGCGATTGGAGCTCAGAGCAAGCTGGAGCTCAGAGCAAACGAGCTCAGAAAAGATATTCCTCAGAGTAAGATGAAGCTCTGAGCAGACGGTGCTCAGAGCAAGATGGAGCTCAGAGTGATTGGAGCTCTGAGCAAGCTGGAGCTCGGAGCACATAGGGCTCAGAAAGCATGTTGCTTAGCTCTGAGCAGGTGGTGCTGACAGTAGCATGGAGCTCAGAGTGATTGAGCCTGAGCAAGCTGGAGCTCAGAGCAAACGTGCTCAGAAAAGATGTTCCTTAGAGTAAGATGAAGCTCTGAGCAGATGGTGCTCAGAGCAAGATGGAGCTCAGAGTGATTGGAGCCCTGAGCAAGCTGGAGCTCGGAGCACATAGGGCTCAGAAAGCATGTTGCTTAGCTCTGAGCAGGTGGTGCTGACAGTAGCATGGAGCAGAGAGTGACTGCAGCACTGAGCAAGCTGGAGCTCAGAGCAAACGTGGTCAGAAAAGATGTTCCTTAGAGTAAGATGAAGCTCTGAGCAGATGGTGCTGAGAGCAACATGGAGCTCAGAGTGATTGGAGCGCTGAGCAAGCTGGAGCTCAGAGCAAACGAGCTCAGAAAAGATGTTCCTTAGAGTAAGATGAAGCTCTGAGCAGATGGTGCTCAGAGCAAGATGGAGCTCAGAGTGATTGGAGCCCTGAGCAAGCTGGAGCTCAGAGCAGATGGAGCTCACAAAGCATGTTGCTTTGCTCTGAGCAGGTGGTGCTGAGAGCAGCATGGAGCTCAGAGCGATTGGAGCTCAGAGCAAGCTGGAGCTCAGAGCAAACGAGCTCAGAAAAGATGTTCCTCAGAGTAAGATGAAGCTCTGAGCAGATGGTGCTCAGAGCAAGATGGAGCTCCGAGTTATTGGAGCTCTGAGCAAGCTGGAGCTCGGAGCAGATGGAGCTCACAAAGCATGTTGCTTAGCTCTGAGCAGGTGGTGCTGAGAGCAGCATGGAGCTCAGAGCGATTGGAGCTCTGAGCAAGCTGGAGCTCAGAGCAAATGAGCTCAGAAAAGATGTTCCTTAGAGTAAGATGAAGCCTGAGCAGATGGTGCTCAGAGCAAGATGGAGCTCAGAGTGATTGGAGCGTTGAGCAAGCTGGAGCTCAGAGCAAACGAGCTCAGAAAAGATGTTCCTTAGAGTAAGATGAAGCTCTGAGCAGATGGTGCTCAGAGCAAGATGGAGCTCAGAGTGATTGGAGCCCTGAGCAAGCTGGAGCTCAGAGCAGATGGAGCTCAGAAAGCATGCTGCTTAGCTCTGAGCAGGTGGTACTGAGAGCAGCATGGAGCTCAGAGCGATTGGAGCTCTGAGCAAGCTGGAGCTCAGAGCAAATGAGCTCAGAAAAGATGCTCCTTAGAGCAAGATGAAGCTCTGAGCAGATGGTGCTCAGAGCAAGATGGAGCTCAGAGTGATTGGAGCTCTGAGCAAGCTGGAGCTCGGAGCAGATGGAGCTCAGAGCAAGATGGAGCTCAGAAAGCATGTTGCTTAGCTCTGAGCAGGTGGTGCTCAGAGCAAGATGGAGCTCAGAGTGATTGGAGCTCTGAG
>DAKLCV010002217.1:0-30140 GCA_030247045.1 Colobus guereza | reverse complement strand
ATTCACCACAGGGTTCTGGGTGTCACTAAATATCCCTTCACAGATTTTCAAAGACAGAGTTTCAAAACTGGGCAATATAGAGCATTAACTCTGTGAAGTGAATGCACATATCAGAGAGCAGATTCTTGAACGCTTCTTCCTCGATTTTATTTTCAGTATCTTCACACTCGCCATAGTCCTAAATGCTCTGAATATCACTTTTTGGATTCACAGGAACAGTGTTCATCACTCTTTTGGTTTTAAAGGAACAGTGTTCAAACTGTGCCTTATGAGGAGAACACTAAAACCCCTGAGTGGAATGCACATCACCAAGCAGTTTCTCGGAAGGCTTTCCAGTTTTTACCTGACTCTATTTCCTATTTGACCATCGGCCCGAATGTGACCCCAAATATCCCTTTGTGGATCCATCCACGAGGGAGTTTCCAAGCTGCGTAATGTAAAGAAAGCTTCATCTATGTGAGAAGAATAAACATAGAAAAAGCAGATTCACAGAAAGCTTATTTCCAGTTTTTATCTGAAGATATTTCCTTTTCACCATAGTCCAGAGAGTGCTCCGAAAATCGCTTCGTGGATCCGTCCATGACAGTTTTCGTTGTGTAATGTAAGAAACCTTTATCTCTGTGAGATGATTACACATATCACAGAGTAGTTTCAGAAAGCTTCTTTCCAGGTTTTGTCTGAGGCTATTTCCTTTTCATCATCGGCATCAACATGCTCCCGAATATCACTTGGTACCTGTTACTCAAAAGGGTTTCTCCAACGCTGTATGAGAAGAGAGGTATGACACTGTGAGTGGAATGCCCACGTCACAAAGCAGTTCCTCAGAAAGCTTCTCTCCAGTTTCGTCTGAAGATATTTCCTTTTTCAACGTAGCATCAAAGTGCTCCCAAATGTCCCATCACATGCTAAACATACACAAGGTTATAAAACTACTCAACTTAAGGAGAGGCTTAACTAAGTGAGAGGAATTAAGACGACACAGAGTAGTTTCACAGAAAGCTTTCTTCTGGATTTTACCTGAGGATATTTCTTTCTCCATATTTAATGATCGTTCTGAAATGTCCTTCCTGAGATGCCACAAAACAGTGATTTCAAGCTACTCAGTCCAGAGAATGGTTTAACTCTATGAGACGAATACACACATCACCAAGCAATAGCTCAGAAAGTTTCTCTGCAGGTTGCATCGGAAGACGTTTCCTTGCTCACCACAAGCCTCCAGGCGTCACTAAATATCCCTTCACAGATTCTTCAACGACAGAGTTTTGAAACTGGGCAACATAGAGTAAGCATTAACTCTGTGAAGTGAATGTTCATATTGGAGAGCAGATCATACGAACGCTTCTTCCTTGATATTATTTCACTATATTTCACTATTCATCATAGACCTCAAAGCTCTCCGAAATATCACTTTCAGCTTCACAGGAAGAGTGTTCAAACACTGTCTTGTGAGAAAAAGGTATAACTCCTGAGTGGAATGCATATCTCAAAGTAGTTTCTCAAAAAGCTTCTATCCAGTTTTTATCTGAAGATATCTCCTCTTCCACTGTGGGCCTGAATGTGCTACCTTAGGTCCTTTTGTGGATTCATGCATGACGGAATTTCCAAACTGCGTAATAAAAGAAAGGTTTGAACTATGCGAGATGAATAGATATATTTAACATGAAGCAGTTTCACAGAAATCTTCTTTCCAGTTTTGTCTGAGGATATTTCCTTTTCACCATAGCCATCCATATACTCCCAAATGTCTCTTGGTAGCTTTTTCTCCAAAAGGGATTCCGAATCCAAGAGAACAAAGGTATTTTTCTATGAATGGAATGCACACGTCACAAAGCAGCACCTCAGAAAGCTTCTCTCCAGTTTCTATCTGAAGACGTTTCCTTTATCACCGTAATGCTCAAATCGCCCTGAATATCCCTTCGCAGGCTAAACAAAAACAGTGTTATGATACTGCTCAATGAAAAGAGAAGCTTAACTGTGTGAGCAGAATTCACATGACACAGAGCAGTTTCACAGAAAGTTTCCTTCTGGTTTCTATCTGAGTTATTTCTTTTACAGGATATTCAAAAGAGCCTCTACAAGTGTTCTTTCTCAGATTCCACCAAAACAGTGATTTCAAACTGCTCAATCCAAAGAATGATTTAACTCTTTGAGATGAATGCAAACATCACAAAAGAGTTGCAGAAAGCATCTCTTGAGTTTTTGATGGGAGACATTTCCTTGCTCGACACAAGCCTCAGGTTGCCCCATACTATTCCTTTGCAGAACACTCAGAGGCTGACTATCAAACCGGGAAATATAGAGTAAGCTTCAACCCTGTGAAAAGAATGGGCATGTCAGAGAGCAGTCTCTTCGAGTGCTTCTTTCTTTTTTTTATTGGAAGACATTTCACTGTTTACCATAGTCTTCAACCTGCTCCCAATATCACTTTTTGGTTTTACAGGAACAGTGTTCAAACTGTGACTTACGAGAAGCACATTAAAACCCCTGAGTGGAATATACCCATCACCAAGCAGTTTCTCAGAAAGCTTCTCCAGTATTTATCTGACTATATTTCCTATTGACCATAGGCCCAAATGTGATTCCAAATATCCTTCGTGGATCCATCCACGAGGGAGTTTCAAAGGTGCGTAATGTAAAGTAAGTTTCATCTATGTGAGAAGAATAAATATAAAAAAAGCAAATTCACAGAAAGCTTCTTTCCAGTTTTTATTTGAAGATATTTCCTTTTCACCATAGTCCTGAGTGTGCTCCAGAAAGTCCCTTCGAGGATCTGCCCATGACTGTTTTCAAGTTGTCTAATGTAAATAAACCTTTATCTCTGTGAGATGATCACACATATCACAGAGTAGTTTCCTAGAAAGCTTCTTTCCAGCTTTTGTCTGAGGCTCTTTCCTTTTCATCATCAGCATCAACATGCTCCCGAATATCACTTGGTACCTGTATCTCCAAAAGGGTTTCCGACGCTGTATGAGAAGAGAGGTATAACACTGTGAGTGGAATGCACACGTCACAAAGCATTTCTCGGAAATCTTGTCTCCAGTTTCGGTCTGAACATATCTCCTTTTTCAGCGTAAGCCTCAAAGTGCTCCCAAATGTCCCATCACACGCTAAACATACAGAGGGTTATAAAACTACTCAATGTAAGGAGAGGCTTAACTGAGCGAGCAGAATTAAGACAACACAGAGTAGTTTCACAGAAAGCTTTCTTCTGGATTTTACCTGAGGATATTTCTTTCTCTGTAGGGTTAATCGAAAGATATTTCATTGCTCATCACCAGCCTCTGGGCATCACTAAATATCCCATCACAGATTCTTCAAAGACAGAATTTCAAAACTGGGCAACATAGAGTAAGCATAAATTCTGTGAAGTGAATAAGAATTTCAGAGAGCAGATTCTTGGAATGCTTCTTCTTCGAATTTATTTCAGTATATTTCACTATTCGCCATAGTACTCAGTATGCTCCAAAATATTACTTTTTCAGTTTCACAGGAACAGTGTTCAAACCCTGCCTTGTGAGAAAAGAGGTAAAACGTCCTGAGTGCAATGCATACATCACAAAGTAGTTTCTCAGAAAGCTGCTCTCAAGTTTTTATCTGATGATATCTCCTCTTTCACCGAAAGCCAGAATGTGCTCCCGAATGTCCCTTTGAGGATCCCTGCATGACGGAGTTTACAAACTGCGTAATATAAGAAAGATTTGAACTATGAGATGAATAGATATATCTAAAATGAAGCAGTTTCACAGAAATCTTCTTACTAGTTTTTGTTTGACGATATTTCCTTTTACACCATAGCCCTCCCTATACTCCCGAATGTCTTTTGGTAGCTTTTTCACCAAAATGGATTCGGAATCCACTAGGAGAATAAAGGTATATTTCTGTGAGTGGAATGCACACGTCACAAACCAGCTTCTCAGAAAGCTTCTCTCCAGTTTCTATCTAAAGACGTTTCCCATCTCACCATAACCCTCAAATCGCTCCTGAATATCCCTTCACAGTCTGAACAAAAACAGTTTTATGATACTGCTCAATGAAAAGAGGCTTAACTGTGAGATCGGAATTCACGTGACACAGAGCAGGTTCACAGAAAGCTTCCTTCTGGATTCTCTCTGAGATTATTTCTTTTCAGGGTATTCTAAAGAGTGTCTCCAAATGTCCTTTCTGAGATTCCACAGACACAGTGATTTCAAACTGCTCAATCCAAGGAATGATTTAACATTTTGAGATGAATACAGACATCACAAAAGAGTTGCCAGAAACTTCTCTCCAATTTTCTATGGGAAACATTTCCTTGCTCACACAGACCTCCGTTGCCACTTACTTTCCCTTTGCAGAACTCTCAGAGGCTGACTTTCAACCTGGGAAATGTAGAGTAAGCTCTAAACCTGTGAAAAGAATGGGCATGTCAGAAAGTAGCTTCTTCAAGTGCTTCTTTCTGTTTTTATTGATGACATTTCACTTTTGCCCTAGTCTTTAATGTCCTCAATATCACTCTTTTGGTTTTAAAGGAACAGTGTTCAAACTGTGCCTTATGAGGAGAACACTAAAACCCCTGAGTGGAATGCACACATCACCAAGCAGTTTCTCGGAAGGCTTCTCTCCAGTTTTACCTGACTCTATTTCCTATTTGACCATCGGCCCGAATGTGACCCCAAATATCCCTTTGTGGATCCATCCACGAGGAGTTTCAAGCTGCGTAATGTACAGGAAGCTTCATCTATGTGAGAAGAATAAACATAGAAAAAGCAGATTCACAGAAAGCTTATTTCCAGTTTTTATCTGAAGATATTTCCTTTTCACCATAGTCCAGAGGTGCTCAAAAATCGCTTCGTGGATCCGTCCATGACAGTTTTCGTTGTGTAATGTAAGAACCTTTATCTCTGTGAGATGATTACACATATCACAGAGTAGTTTCCTAGAAAGCTTCTTTCCAGGTTTTGTCTGAGGCTATTTCCGTTTTTTCACCATCGGCATCAACATGCTCAATATCACTTGGTACCTGTTACTCAAAAGGGTTTCTCCAACGCTGTATGAGAAGAGAGGTATGACACTGTGAGTGGAATGCCCACGTCACAAAGCAGTTCCTCAGAAAGCTTCTCTCCAGTTTCGGTCTGAAGATATTTCCTTTTTCAACGAAGCATCAAAGTGCTCCCAAATGTCCCATCACATGCTAAACATACACAAGGTTATAAAACTACTCAACTTAAGGAGAGGCTTAACTAAGTGAGAGGAATTAAGACGACACAGAGTAGTTTCACAGAAAGCTTTCTTCTGGATTTTACCTGAGGATATTTCTTTCTCCATATTTAATGATCGTTCTGAAATGTCCTTCCTGAGATGCCAGAAAACAGTGATTTCAAGCTACTCAGTCCAGAGAATGGTTTAACTCTATGAGACGAATACACACATCACCAAGCAATAGCTCAGAAAGTTTCTCTGCAGGAAGACGTTTCCTTGCTCACCACAAGCCTCAGGCGTCACTAAATATCCTTCACAGATTCTTCAAAGACAGATTTTGAAACTGGGCAATAGAGTAAGCATTAACTCTGTGAAGTGAATGTTCATATTGAGAGCAGATCAACGCTTCTTCCTTGATATTATTTCACTATATTTCACTATTCATCATAGACCTCAAAGCTCCCGAATATCACTTTCAGCTTCACAAAGAGTGTTCAAACACTGTCTTGAGAAAAAGGTATAACTCGCTGAGTGGAATGCATATCTCAAAGTAGTTTCTCAAAAGCTTCTATCCAGTTTTTATCTGAAGATATCTCCTTCCACTGTGGGCCTGAATGTGCTACCTAGGTCCTTTTGTGGATTCATGCATGACGGAATTTCCAAACTGTGTAATAAAAGAAAGGTTTGAACTATGCTAGATGAATAGATATATTTAACATGAAGCAGTTTCACAGAAATCTTCTTTCCAGTTTTGTCTGAGGATATTTCCTTTTCACGTAGCCATCCATATACTCCCAAATGTCTCTTGGTAGCTTTTTCTCCAAAAGGATTCCGGAATCCAAGAGAACAAAGGTATTTTCTGTGAGTGGAATGCACACGTCACAAAGCAGCACCTCAGAAAGCTTCTCCAGTTTCTATCTGAAGACGTTTCCTTTATCACCGTAATGCTCAAATCGCTCCTGAATATCCCTTCAGGCTAAACAAAAACAGTGTTATGATACTGCTCAATGAAAAGAGAAGTTTAACTGTGTGAGCAGAATTCACATGACACAGAGCAGTTTCACAGAAAGTTTCCTTCTGGTTTCTATCTGAGTTTATTTCTCAGGATATTCAAAAGAGCCTCTTCCAAATGTGTTTCTCAGATTCCACCAAAACAGTGATTTCAAACTGCTCAATCCAAAGAATGATTTAACCTTTGAGATGAATGCAAACATCACAAAAGAGTTGCGCAGAAAGCATCTCTTGAGTTTTTGATGGGAGACATTTCCTTGCTCGACACAAGCCTCAGGTTGCCCCATACTATTCCTTTGCAGAACACTCAGAGGCTGACTATCAAACCGGGAAATATAGAGTAAGCTTCAACCCTGTGAAAAGAATGGGCATGTCAGAGAGCAGTCTCTTCGAGTGCTTCTTTCTTTTTTTATTGGAAGACATTTCACTGTTTACCATAGTCTTCAACCTGCTCCCAATATCACTTTTTGGTTTTACAGGAACAGTGTTCAAACTGTGACTTACGAGAAGCACATTAAAACCCCTGAGTGGAATATACCCATCACCAAGCAGTTTCTCAGAAAGCTTCTCCAGTTTATCTGACTATATTTCCTATTGACCATAGGCCCAAATGTGATTCCAAATATCCTTCGTGGATCCATCCACGAGGGAGTTTCAAGGTGCGTAATGTAAAGTAAGTTTCATCTATGTGAGAAGAATAAATATAGAAAAAGCAAATTCACAGAAAGCTTCTTTCCAGTTTTTATTTGAAGATATTTCCTTTTCACCATAGTCCTGAGTGTGCTCCAGAAAGTCCCTTCGAGGATCTGCCCATGACAGTTTTCAAGCTGTGTAATGTAAGGAAACCTTTATCTCTGTGAGATGATCACACATATCACAGAGTAGTTTCCTAGAAAGCTTCTTTCCAGCTTTTGTCTGAGGCTCTTTCCTTTTCATCATCAGCATCAACATGCTCCCGAATATCACTTGGTACCTGTATCTCCAAAAGGGTTTCCGACGCTGTATGAGAAGAGAGGTATAACACTGTGAGTGGAATGCACACGTCACAAAGCATTTCCTCGGAAATCTTGTCTCCAGTTTCGGTCTGAACATATCTCCTTTTTCAGCGTAAGCCTCAAAGTGCTCCCAAATGTCCCATCACACGCTAAACATACAGAGGGTTATAAAACTACTCAATGTAAGGAGAGGCTTAACTGAGCGAGCAGAATTAAGACAACACAGAGTAGTTTCACAGAAAGCTTTCTTCTGGATTTTACCTGAGGATATTTCTTTCTCTGTAGGGTTAATCGAAAGATATTTCATTGCTCATCACCAGCCTCTGGGCATCACTAAATATCCCATCACAGATTCTTCAAAGACAGAATTTCAAAACTGGGCAAATATAGAGTAAGCATAAATTCTGTGAAGTGAATAAGAATTTCAGAGAGCAGATTCTTGAATGCTTCTTCTTCGAATTTATTTCAGTATATTTCACTATTCGCCATAGTACTCAGTATGCTCCAAAATATTACTTTTTCAGTTTCACAGGAACAGTGTTCAAACCCTGCCTTGTGAGAAAAGAGGTAAAACGTCCTGAGTGCAATGCATACATCACAAAGTAGTTTCTCAGAAAGCTGCTCTCAAGTTTTTATCTGATGATATCTCCTCTTTCACCGAAAGCCAGAATGTGCTCCCGAATCTCCTTTGAGGATCCCTGCATGACGGAGTTTACAAACTGCGTAATATAAGAAAGATTTGAACTATGCGAGATGAATAGATATATCTAAAATGAAGCAGTTTCACAGAAATCTTCTTTCCAGTTTTTGTTTGAGGATATTTCCTTTTACACCATAGCATCCCTATACTCCCGAATGTCTTTTGGTAGCTTTTCACCAAAATGGATTCCGGAATCCACTAGGAGAATAAAGGTATATTTCTGTGAGTGGAATGCACGTCACAAACCAGCTTCTCAGAAAGCTTCTCTCCAGTTTCTATCTAAAGACGTTTCCCATCTCACCATAACCCTCAAATCGCTCCTGAATATCCCTTCACAGTCTAAACAAAAACAGTTTTATGATACTGCTCAATGAAAAGTGAGGCTTAACTGTGAGATCGGAATTCACGTGACACAGAGCAGGTTCACAGAAAGCTTCCTTCTGGATTCTCTCTGAGATTATTTCTTTTCAGGGTATTCTAAAGAGTGTCTCCAAATGTCCTTTCTGAGATTCCACAGACACAGTGATTTCAAACTGCTCAATCCAAAGAATGATTTAACATTTTGAGATGAATACAGACATCACAAAAGAGTTGCAAAAAATGCTTCTCCAATTTTCTATGGGAAACATTTCCTTGCTGACACAGACCTCCGGTTGCCACTTACTTTCCCTTTGCAGAACTCTCAGAGGCTGACTTTCAACCTGGGAAATGTAGAGTAAGCTCTAAACCTGTGAAAAGAATGGGCATGTCAGAAAGTAGCTTCTTCAAGTGCTTCTTTCTGTTTTTATTGGATGACATTTCACTTTTGCCCTAGTCTTTAATGTCCTCCGAATATCACTCTTTTGGTTTTAAAGGAACAGTGTTCAAACTGTGCCTTATGAGGAGAACACTAAAACCCCTGAGTGGAATGCACACATCACCAAGCAGTTTCTCGGAAGGCTTCTCTCCAGTTTTACCTGACTTATTTCCTATTTGACCATCGGCCCGAATGTGACCCCAAATATCCCTTTGTGGATCCATCCACGAGGGAGTTTCAAGCTGCGTAATGTACAGAAAGCTTCATCTATGTGAGAAGAATAAACATAGAAAAAGCAGATTCACAGAAAGCTTATTTCCAGTTTTTATCTGAAGATATTTCCTTTTCACCATAGTCCAGAGAGTGCTCGAAAATCGCTTCGTGGATCCGTCCATGACAGTTTTCAAGCTGTGTAATGTAAGGAAACCTTTATCTCTGTGAGATGATTACACATATCACAGAGTAGTTTCCTAGAAAGCTTCTTTCCAGGTTTTGTCTGAGGCTATTTCCTTTTCATCATCGGCATCAACATGCTCCTGAATATCACTTGGTACCTGTTACTCAAAAGGGTTTCTCCAACGCTGTATGAGAAGAGAGGTATGACACTGTGAGTGGAATGCCCACGTCACAAAGCAGTTCCTCAGAAAGCTTCTCCAGTTTCGGTCTGAAGATATTTCCTTTTTCAACGTAAGCATCAAAGTGCTCCAAATGTCCCATCACATGCTAAACATACACAAGGTTATAAAACTACTCAACTTAAGGAGAGGCTTAACTAAGTGAGAGGAATTAAGACGACACAGAGTAGTTTCACAGAAAGCTTTCTTCTGGATTTTACCTGAGGATATTTCTTTCTCCATATTTAATGATCGTTTGAAATGTCCTTCCTGAGATGCCACAAAAACAGTGATTTCAAGCTGCTCAGTCCAAAGAATGTTCTAACTCTTTGAGACAAATACACACATCACCAAGCAATAGCTCAGAAAGTTTCTCTGCAGGTTGCATTGGAAGACGTTTCCTTGCTCACCACAAGCCTCCAGGCGTCAGTAAATATCCCTTCACAGATTCTTCAATGACAGAGTTTTGAAACTGGACAACATAGAGTAAGCATTAACTCTGTGAAGTGAATCCTCATATTGGAGAGCAGATCATACGAACGTTTCTTCCTTGATATTATTTCAGTATATTTCACTATTCGTCATAGACCACAAAGAGCTCCGAAATATCACTTTTTCAGCTTCACAGGAAGAGTGTTCAAACACTGTCTTGCGAGAAAAGAGGTATAACTCCCTGAGTGGAATGCATATATCTCAAAGTAGTTTCTCAGAAAGCTTCTATCCAGTTTTTATCTGAAGATATCTCCTCTTTCACTGTGGGCCTGAATGTGCTCCCTTATGTCCCTTTGTGGATTCGTGCATGACGGAATTTCCAAACTGCGTAATATAAGACATGTTTGAACTATGCGAGATGAATAGATATATTTAACATGAAGCAGTTTCACAGAAATCTTCTTTCCAGTTTTGTTTGAGGATGTTTCCTTTTTCACATAGCCATCCCAATATCCTGAATGTCGTTTGGTAGCTTTTTCTCCAAAAGGGATTCCAGAATCCTCTAGGAGAACAAAGGTATATTTCTCTGTGTGGAATTCACATGTCACAAAGCAGGTCCTCAGAAAGCTTCTCTCCAGTTTCTATCTGAAGACGTTTCCTTTATCACTGTAATGCTCAAATCCCTCCTGTATAAACCTTCGCAGTCTAAACAAAAACAGCGTTATGATACTGCTCAATGAAAAGAGAACCTTAACTGTGTGGGCTGAATTCATGTGACACAGAGCAGTTTCACAGAAAGTTGCCTTCTGGTTTCTATCTGAGGTTATTTCTTTTACAGGATATTCAAAAGAGCCTCTACAAGTGTTCTTTCTCAGATTCCACCAAAACAGTGATTTCAAACTGCTCAATCCAAAGAATGATTTAACTCTTTGAGATGAATGCAAACATCACAAAGAGTTGCGCAGAAAGCATCTCTTGAGTTTTGATGGGAGACATTTCCTTTCTCGACACAAGCCTCAGGTTGCCCCATACTATTCCTTTGCAGAACACTCAGAGGCTGACTATCAAACCGGGAAATATAGAGTAAGCTTCAACCCTGTGAAAAGAATGGGCATGTCAGAGAGCAGTCTCTTCGAGTGCTTCTTTCTTTTTTTATTGGAAGACATTTCACTGTTTACCATAGTCTTCAACCTGCTCCCAATATCACTTTTTGGTTTTACAGGAACAGTGTTCAAACTGTGACTTACGAGAAGCACATTAAAACCCCTGAGTGGAATATACCCATCACCAAGCAGTTTCTCAGAAAGCTTCTCCAGTATTTATCTGACTATATTTCCTATTGACCATAGGCCCAAATGTGATTCCAAATATCCTTCGTGGATCCATCCACGAGGGAGTTTCAAGGTGCGTAATGTAAAGAAAGTTTCATCTATGTGAGAAGAATAAATATAGAAAAAGCAATTCACAGAAAGCTTCTTTCCAGTTTTTATTTGAAGATATTTCCTTTTCACCATAGTCCTGAGTGTGCTCCAGAAAGTCCCTTCGAGGATCTGCCCATGACTGTTTTCAAGTTGTCTAATGTAAACCTTTATCTCTGTGAGATGATCACACATATCACAGAGTAGTTTCCTAGAAAGCTTCTTTCCAGTTTTGTCTGAGGCTCTTTCCTTTTCATCATCAGCATCAACATGCTCCCTGAATATCACTTGGTACCTGTATCTCCAAAAGGGTTTCCGACGCTGTATGAGAAGAGAGGTATAACACTGTGAGTGGAATGCACACGTCACAAAGCATTTCCTCGGAAATCTTGTCTCCAGTTTCGGTCTGAACATATCTCCTTTTCAGCGTAAGCCTCAAAGTGCTCCCAAATGTCCCATCACACGCTAAACATACAGAGGGTTATAAAACTACTCAATGTAAGGAGAGGTTTAACTGAGCGAGCAGAATTAAGACAACACAGAGTAGTTTCACAGAAAGCTTTCTTCTGGATTTTACCTGAGGATATTTCTTTCTCCATATTCTAAGGATCATTCCCAAATGTCCTTCCTCAGATTCCACAAAAACAGTGATTTCAACTGCTCAATCCAAAGAATGGTTTAACTCTATAAAATACACATCAAAAGCAGTTGCTCAGAAGTTTCTCTGCAGGTTTCATCGGAAGATATTTCCTTGCTCACCACAAGCCTCTGGGCATCACTAAATATCCTTCACAGATTCTTCAAAGACAGAATTTCAAAACTGGGCAACATAGAGTAAGCATAAATTCTGTGAAGTGAATAAGAATTTCAGAGAGCAGATTCTTGGAATGCTTCTTCCTCGAATTTATTTCAGTATATTTCACTATTCGCCATAGTCCTCAGTGTGCTCCGAAATATCACTTTTTCAGTTTCACAGGAACAGTGTTCAAACCCTGCCTTGTGAGAAAAGAGGTATAACTCCCTGAGTGGAATGCATACATCACAAAGTAGTTTCTCAGAAAGCTTCTTTCCAGTTTTTATCTGATGATATCTCCTCTTTCACTGAAGGCCAGAATGTGCTCCCGAATGTCCCTTTGCGGATCCGTGCATGACGGAGTTTCCAAACTGCGTAATATAAGAAAGGTTTGAACTATGAGATGAATAGATATATCTAACATGAAGCAGTTTTACAGAAATCTTCTTACCAGTTTTGTTTGAGGATATTTCCTTTTACACCATAGCCCTCCTATACTCCTGAATGTCTTTTGGTAGCTTTTTCACCAAAAGGATTCCGAATCCACTAGGAGAAGAAAGGTATATTTCTGTGAGTGGAATGCACACGTCACAAACCAGCTCCTCAGAAAGCTTCTCTCCAGTTTCTATCTGAAGACGTTTCTTTCTCACCATAACCTCAAATCGCTCCTGAATATCCCTTCACAGTCTGAACAAAACAGTTTTATGATACTGCTCAATGAAAAGTGAGGCTTAACTGTGAGATCGAATTCACGTGACACAGAGCAGGTTCACAGAAAGCTTCCTTCTGGTTCTCTCTGAGGTTATTTCTTTTCAGGGTATTCTAAAGAGTGTCTCCAAATGTCCTTTCTCAGATTCCACAGAAACAGTGATTTCAAACTGCTCAATCCAAAGAATGATTTAACATTTGAGATGAATACAGACATCACAAAAGAGTTGCAAAATGCTTCTCTCCAATTTTCTATGGAAACATTTCCTTGCTCGACACAGACCTCCGGTTGCCACTTACTTTCCTTTGCAGAACTCTCAGAGGCTGACTTTCAACCTGGGAAATGTAGAGTAAGCTCTAAACCTGTGAAAAGAATGGGCATGTCAGAGTAGCTTCTTCAAGTGCTTCTTTCTGTTTTTATTGGATGACATTTCACTTTTGCCCTAGTCTTTAATGTCCTCGAATATCACTCTTTTGGTTTTAAAGGAACAGTGTTCAAACTGTGCCTTATGAGAAGAACACTAAAACCCCTGAGTGGAATGCACACATCACCAAGCAGTTTCTCAGAAAGCTTCTCTCCAGTTTTTATCTGACTCTATTTCCTATTTGACCATCGGCCTGAATGTGACCCAAATATCCCTTTGTGGATCCATCCACGAGGGAGTTTCAAGCTGCGTAATGTAAGAAGCTTCATCTATGTGAGAAGAATAAACATAGAAAAAGCAGATTCACAGAAAGCTTATTTCCAGTTTTTATCTGAAGATATTTCCTTTTCACCATAGTCCAGAGAGTGCTAGATCGCCTTGTGGATCCGTCCATGACAGTTTTCAAGCTGTGTAATGTATAGAACCTTTATCTCTGTGAGATGATTACACATATCACAGAGTAGTTTCTAGAAAGCTTCTTTCCAGGTTTTGTCTGAGGCTATTTCCTTTTCATCATCGGCATCAACATGCTCCAATATCACTTGGTACCTGTTTCTCCAAAAGGGTTTCTCCAACGCTGTATGAGAAGAGAGGTATAACACTGAGTGGAATGCCCACGTCACAAGCAGTTCCTCAGAAAGCTTCTCCAGTTTCGGTCTGAAGATATTTCCTTTTCAACGTAAGCATCAAAGTGCTCCCAAATGTCCCATCACATGCTAAACATACACAGGTTAGAAAACTACTCAATGAAGGAGAGGCTTAACTAAGTGAGAGGAATTAAGAACACAGAGTAGTTTCACAGAAAGCTTTCTTCTGGATTTTACCTGAGGATATTTCTTTCTCCATATTTAATGATCGTTCTGAAATGTCCTTCCTGAGATGCCAGAAAAACAGTGATTTCAAGCTACTCAGTCCAGAGAATGGTTTAACTCTATGAGACGAATACACACATCACCAAGCAATAGCTCAGAAAGTTTCTCTGCAGGTTGCATCGGAAGACGTTTCCTTGCTCACCACAAGCCTCCAGGCGTCACTAAATATCCTTCACAGATTCTTCAACGACAGAGTTTTGAAACTGGGCAACATAGAGTAAGCATTAACTCTGTGAAGTGAATGTTCATATTGAGAGCAGATCATACGAACGCTTCTTCCTTGATATTATTTCACTATATTTCACTATTCATCATAGACCTCAAAGCTCTCCGAAATATCACTTTCAGCTTCACAGGAAGAGTGTTCAAACACTGTCTTGCGAGAAAAAAAGGTATAACTCGCTGAGTGGAATCATATCTCAAAGTAGTTTCTCAAAAGCTTCTATCCAGTTTTTATCTGAAGATATCTCCTCTTCCACTGTGGGCCTGAATGTGCTACCAATGTCCTTTGTGGATTCATGCATGACGGAGTTTCCAAACTGCGTAATATAAGAAAGGTTTGAACTATGCGAGATGAATAGATATATCTAACATGAAGCAGTTTCACAGAAATCTTCTTTCCAGTTTTGTCTGAGGATATTTCCTTTTTCACCATAGCCATCCCTGTGCTCCTGAATGTCTCTTGGTAGCTTTTTCTCCAAAAGGATTCCGAATCCTCCAAGAGAACAAAGGTATTTTCTGAATGGAATGCACACGTCACAAAGCAGCTCCTCAGAAAGCTTCTCTCCAGTTTCTATCTGAAGACGTTTCCTTTCTCACCGTAATGCTCAAATCGCTCCTGAATATCCCTTCGCAGTCTAAACAAAAACAGTGTTATGATACTGCTCAATGAAAAGAGAAGCTTAACTGTGTGAGCAGAATTCACATGACACAGAGCAGTTTCACAGAAAGCTTCCTTCTGGTTTCTATCTGAGTTATTTCTTTTACAGGATATTCAAAGAGCCTCTACAAATGTTCTTTCTCAGATTCCACCAAAACAGTGATTTCAAACTGCTCAATCCAAAGAATGATTTAACTCTTTGAGATGAATGCAAACATCACAAAAGAGTTGCGCAGAAAGCATCTCTTGAGTTTTTGATGGGAGACATTTCCTTGCTCGACACAAGCCTCAGGTTGCCCCATACTATTCCTTTGCAGAACACTCAGAGGCTGACTATCAAACCGGGAAATATAGAGTAAGCTTCAACCCTGTGAAAAGAATGGGCATGTCAGAGAGCAGTCTCTTCGAGTGCTTCTTTCTTTTTTATTGGAAGACATTTCACTGTTTACCATAGTCTTCAACCTGCTCCCAATATCACTTTTTGGTTTTACAGGAACAGTGTTCAAACTGTGACTTACGAGAAGACATTAAAACCCCTGAGTGGAATATACCCATCACCAAGCAGTTTCTCAGAAAGCTTCTCTCCAGTATTTATCTGACTATATTTCCTATTGACCATAGGCCCAAATGTGATTCCAAATATCCCTTCGTGGATCCATCCACGAGGAGTTTCAAGTGCGTAATGTAAAGTAAGTTTCATCTATGAGAAGAATAAATATAGAAAAAGCAAATTCACAGAAAGCTTCTTTCCAGTTTTTATTTGAAGATATTTCCTTTTCACCATAGTCCTGAGTGTGCTCCAGAAAGTCCCTTCGAGGATCTGCCCATGACTGTTTTCAAGTTGTCTAATGTAAATAAACCTTTATCTCTGTGAGATGATCACACATATCACAGAGTAGTTTCCTAGAAAGCTTCTTTCCAGCTTTTGTCTGAGGCTCTTTCCTTTTCATCATCAGCATCAACATGCTCCCGAATATCACTTGGTACCTGTATCTCCAAAAGGGTTTCCCCGCGCTGTATGAGAAGAGGTATAACACTGTGAGTGGAATGCACACGTCACAAAGCATTTCCTCGGAAATCTTGTCTCCAGTTTCGGTCTGAACATATCTCCTTTTTCAGCGTAAGCCTCAAAGTGCTCCCAAATGTCCCATCACACGCTAAACATACAGAGGGTTATAAAACTACTCAATGTAAGGAGAGGCTTAACTGAGCGAGCAGAATTAAGACAACACAGAGTAGTTTCACAGAAAGCTTTCTTCTGGATTTTACCTGAGGATATTTCTTTCTCTGTAGGGTTAATCGAAGATATTTCATTGCTCATCACCAGCCTCTGGGCATCACTAAATATCCCATCACAGATTCTTCAAAGACAGAATTTCAAAACTGGGCAACATAGAGTAAGCATAAATTCTGTGAAGTGAATAAGAATTTCAGAGAGCAGATTCTTGGAATGCTTCTTCTTCAATTTATTTCAGTATATTTCACTATTCGCCATAGTACTCAGTATGCTCCAAAATATTACTTTTTCAGTTTCACAGGAACAGTGTTCAAACCCTGCCTTGTGAGAAAAGAGGTAAACGTCCTGAGTGCAATGCATACATCACAAAGTAGTTTCTCAGAAAGCTGCTCTCAAGTTTTATCTATCTGATGATATCTCCTCTTTCACCGAAAGCCAGAATGTGCTCCCGAATCTCCCTTTGAGGATCCCTGCATGACGGAGTTTACAAACCGCGTAATATAAGAAAGATTTGAACTATGCGAGATGAATAGATATATCTAAAATGAAGCAAATTCACAGAAAGCTTCTTTCCAGTTTTTATTTGAAGATATTTCCTTTTCACCATAGTCCTGAGTGTGCTCCAGAAAGTCCCTTCGAGGATCTGCCCATGACTGTTTTCAAGTTGTCTAATGTAATAAACCTTTATCTCTGTGAGATGATCACATATCACAGAGTAGTTTCCTAGAAAGCTTCTTTCCAGCTTTTGTCTGAGGCTCTTTCCTTTTCATCATCAGCATCAACATGCCCCGAAATATCACTTGGTACCTGTATCTCAAAAGGGTTTCTGACGCTGTATGAGAAGAGAGGTATAACACTGTGAGTGGAATGCACACGTCACAAAGCATTTCCTCGGAAATCTTGTCTCCAGTTTCGGTCTGAACATATCTCCTTTTTCAGCGTAAGCCTCAAAGTGCTCCCAAATGTCCCATCACACGCTAAACATACAGAGGGTTATAAAACTACTCAATGTAAGGAGAGGCTTAACTGAGCGAGCAGAATTAAGACAACACAGAGTAGTTTCACAGAAAGCTTTCTTCTGGATTTTACCTGAGGATATTTCTTTTCTGTAGGGTTAATCGAAGATATTTCATTGCTCATCACCAGCCTCTGGGCATCACTAAATATCCCATCACAGATTCTTCAAAGACAGAATTTCAAAACTGGGCAACATAGAGTAAGCATAAATTCTGTGAAGTGAATAAGAATTTCAGAGAGCAGATTCTTGGAATGCTTCTTCTTCGAATTTATTTCAGTATATTTCACTATTCGCCATAGTACTCAGTATGCTCCAAAATATTACTTTTTCAGTTTCACAGGAACAGTGTTCAAACCCTGCCTTGTGAGAAAAGAGGTAAACGTCCTGAGTGCAATGCATACATCACAAAGTAGTTTCTCAGAAAGCTGCTCTCAAGTTTTATCTGATGATATCTCCTCTTCACCGAAAGCCAGAATGTGCTCCTGAATCTCCCTTTGAGGATCCCTGCATGACGGAGTTTACAAACTGCGTAATATAAGAAAGATTTGAACTATGCGAGATGAATAGATATATCTAAATGAAGCAGTTTCACAGAAATCTTCTTACTAGTTTTTGTTTGACGATATTTCCTTTTACACCATAGCCCTCCCTATACTCCCGAATGTCTTTTGGTAGCTTTTTCACCAAAATGGATTCCGAATCCACTAGGAGAATAAAGGTATATTTCTGTGAGTGGAATGCACACGTCACAAACCAGCTTCCTCAGAAAGCTTCTCCAGTTTCTATCTAAAGACGTTTCCCATCTCACCATAACCCTCAAATCGCTCCTGAATATCCCTTCACAGTCTGAACAAAAACAGTTTTATGATACTGCTCAATGAAAAGTGAGGCTTAACTGTGAGATCGGAATTCACGTGACACAGAGCAGGTTCACAGAAAGCTTCCTTCTGGATTCTCTCTGAGATTATTTCTTTTCAGGGTATTCTAAAGAGTGTTCCAAATGTCCTTTCTGAGATTCCACAGACACAGTGATTTCAAACTAAAGGAATGATTTAACATTTTGAGATGAATACAGACATCACAAAAGAGTTGCGCAAAATGCTTCTCCACTATGGGAAACATTTCCTTGTTTCGACACAGACCTCCGTTGCCACTTACTTTCCCTTTGCAGAACTCTCAGAGGCTGACTTTCAACCTGGGAAATGTAGAGTAAGCTCTAAACCTGTGAAAAGAATGGGCATGTCAGAAAGTAGCTTTTCAAGTGCTTCTTTCTGTTTTTTATTGGATGACATTTCACTTTTGCCCTAGTCTTTAATGTCCTCCGAATATCACTTTTGGTTTTAAAGGAACAGTGTTCAAACTGTGCCTTATGAGAAGAACACTAAACCCCTGAGTGGAATGCACACATCACCAAGCAGTTTCTCGGAAGGCTTCTCTCCAGTTTTTACCTGACTCTATTTCCTATTTGACCATAGGCCTCGAATGTGACCCAAATATCCCTTTGTGGATCCATCCACGAGGGAGTTTCAAGCTGCGTAATGTACAGGAAGCTTCATCTATGTGAGAAGAATAAACATAGAAAAAGCAGATTCACAGAAAGCTTATTTCCAGTTTTTATCTGAAGATATTTCCTTTTCACCATAGTCCAGAGAGTGCTCCCAAAATCCTTCGTGGATCCATCCATGACAGTTTTCAAGCTTGTGTAATGTAAGAACTTTATCTATGTGAGATGATTACACATATCACAGAGTAGTTTCAGAAAGCTTCTTTCCAGGTTTTGTCTGAGGCTATTTCCGTTTTCATCCATCAACCAACATGCTCCCAATATCACTTGGTACCTGTTACTCAAAAAGGGTTTCTCCAACGCTGTATGAGAAGAGAGGTATGACACTGTGAGTGGAATGCCCACGTCACAAAGCAGTTCCTCAGAAAGCTTCTCCAGTTTCGGTCTGAAGATATTTCCTTTTCAACGTAAGCATCAAAGTGCTCCCAAATGTCCCATCACATGCTAAACATACACAGGTTATAAAACTACTCAACTTAAGGAGAGGCTTAACTATGAGAGGAATTAAGACACAGAGTAGTTTCACAGAAAGCTTCTTCTGGATTTTACCTGAGGATATTTCTTTCTCCATATTTAATGATCGTTCTGAAATGTCCTTCCTGAGATGCCAGAAAACAGTGATTTCAAGCTACTCAGTCCAGAGAATGGTTTAACTCTATGAGACGAATACACACATCACAAGCAATAGCTCAGAAAGTTTCTCTGCAGGTTGCATCGAAGACGTTTCCTTGCTCACCACAAGCCTCCAGGCGCCACTAAATATCCCTTCACAGATTCTTCAACGACAGAGTTTTGAAACTGGGCAACATAGAGTAAGCATTAACTCTGTGAAGTGAATGTTCATATTGAGAGCAGATCATACTGAACGCTTCTTCCTTGATATTATTTCATATTTCACTATTCATCATAGACCTCAAAGCCTCCGAAATATCACTTTCAGCTTCACAGGAAGAGTGTTCAAACACTGTCTTGCGAGAAAAAGGTATAACTCGCTGAGTGGAATGCATATATCTCAAAGTAGTTTCTCAAAAGCTTCTATCCAGTTTTTATCTGAAGATATTCCTCTTCCACTGTGGGCCTGAATGTGCTACCTTAGGTCCTTTTGTGGATTCATGCATGACGGAATTTCCAAACTGCGAATAAAAGAAAGGTTTGAACTATGCAAGATGAATAGATATATTTAACATGAAGCAGTTTCACAGAAATCTTCTTTCCAGTTTTGTCTGAGGATATTTCCTTTTTCACGTAGCCATCCATATACTCCCAAATGTCTCTTGGTAGCTTTTTCTCCAAAAGGGATTCCGAATCCTCCAAGAGAACAAAGGTATTTTCTATGAATGGAATGCACACGTCACAAAGCAGCACCTCAGAAAGCTTCTCTCCAGTTTCTATCTGAAGACGTTTCCTTTATCACCGTAATGCTCAAATCGCTCCTGAATATCCCTTCGCAGGCTAAACAAAACAGTGTTATGATACTGCTCAATGAAAAGAGAAGCTTAACTGTGTGAGCAGAATTCACATGACACAGAGCAGTTTCACAGAAAGTTTCCTTCTGGTTTCTATCTGAGTTTATTTCTTTTCAGGATATTCAAAGAGCCTCTCCAAAGTGTTCTTTCAGATTCCACCAAAACAGTGATTTCAAACTGCTCAATCCAAAGAATGATTTAACTCTTTGAGATGAATGCAAACATCACAAAAGAGTTGCGCAGAAAGCATCTCTCTGAGTTTTTGATGGAGACATTTCCTTGCTCGACACAAGCCTCAGGTTGCCCCATACTATTCCTTTGCAGAACACTCAGAGGCTGACTATCAAACCGGGAAATATAGAGTAAGCTTCAACCCTGTGAAAAGAATGGGCATGTCAGAGAGCAGTCTCTTCGAGTGCTTCTTTCTTTTTTTTTATTGGAAGACATTTCACTGTTTACCATAGTCTTCAACCTGCTCCCAATATCACTTTTTTGGTTTTACAGGAACAGTGTTCAAACTGTGACTTACGAGAAGCACATTAAAACCCCCTGAGTGGAATATACCCATCACCAAGCAGTTTCTCAGAAAGCTTCTCTCCAGTATTTATCTGACTATATTTCCTATTGACCATAGGCCCAAATGTGATTCCAAATATCCCTTCGTGGATCCATCCACGAGGGAGTTTCCAAGGTGCGTAATGTAAAGTAAGTTTCATCTATGTGAGAAGAATAAATATAGAAAAAAGCAAATTCACAGAAAGCTTCTTTCCAGTTTTTATTTGAAGATATTTCCTTTTTCACCATAGTCCTGAGTGTGCTCCAGAAAGTCCCTTCGAGGATCTGCCCATGACTGTTTTCAAGTTGTCTAATGTAAATAAACCTTTATCTCTGTGAGATGATCACACATATCACAGAGTAGTTTCCTAGAAAGCTTCTTTCCAGCTTTTGTCTGAGGCTCTTTCCCTTTTCATCATCAGCATCAACATGCTCCCGAATATCACTTGGTACCTGTATCTCCAAAAGGGTTTCCCCGACGCTGTATGAGAAGAGAGGTATAACACTGTGAGTGGAATGCACACGTCACAAAGCATTTCCTCGGAAATCTTGTCTCCAGTTTCGGTCTGAACATATCTCCTTTTTCAGCGTAAGCCTCAAAGTGCTCCCAAATGTCCCATCACACGCTAAACATACAGAGGGTTATAAAACTACTCAATGTAAGGAGAGCTTAACTGAGTGAGCAGAATTAAGACAACACAGAGTAGTTTCACAGAAAGCTTTCTTCTGGATTTTACCTGAGGATATTTCTTTCTCTGTAGGGTTAATCGAAAGATATTTCATTGCTCATCACCAGCCTCTGGGCATCACTAAATATCCCATCACAGATTCTTCAAAGACAGAATTTCAAAACTGGGCAACATAGAGTAAGCATAAATTCTGTGAAGTGAATAAGAATTTCAGAGAGCAGATTCTTGGAATGCTTCTTCTTCGAATTTTATTTCAGTATATTTCACTATTCGCCATAGTACTCAGTATGCTCCAAAAATATTACTTTTTCAGTTTCACAGGAACAGTGTTCAAACCCTGCCTTGTGAGAAAAGAGGTAAACGTCCTGAGTGCAATGCATACATCACAAAGTAGTTTCTCAGAAAGCTGCTCTCAAGTTTTTATCTGATGATATCTCCTCTTTCACCAAAGCCAGAATGCTCCCGAATCTCCCTTTGAGGATCCCTGCATGACGGAGTTTACAAACTGCGTAATATAAGAAAGATTTGAACTATGCGAGATGAATAGATATATCTAAAATGAAGCAGTTTCACAGAAATCTTCTTACTAGTTTTTGTCTGACGATATTTCCTTTTACACCATAGCCTCCCTATACTCCCGAATGTCTTTTGGTAGCTTTTTCACCAAAATGGATTCCGAATCCACTAGGAGAATAAAAGGTATATTTCTGTGAGTGGAATGCACACGTCACAAACCAGCTTCTCAGAAAGCTTCTCTCCAGTTTCTATCTAAAGACGTTTCCCATCTCACCATAACCCTCAAATCGCTCCTGAATATCCTTCACAGTCTGAACAAAAACAGTTTTATGATACTGCTCAATGAAAAGTGAGGCTTAACTGTGAGATCGGAATTCACGTGACACAGAGCAGGTTCACAGAAAGCTTCCTTCTGGATTTCTCTGAGATTATTTCTTTTCAGGGTATTCTAAAGAGTGTCTCCAAATGTCCTTTCTGAGATTCCACAGACACAGTGATTTCAAACTGCTCAATCCAAGGAATGATTTAACTTTTGAGATGAATACAGACATCACAAAAGAGTTGCAGAAATGCTTCTCTCCAATGTTCTATGGGAAACATTTCCTTGCTCGACACAGACCTCCGTTGCCACTTACTTTCCTTTGCAGAACTCTCAGAGGCTGACTTTCAACCTGGGAAATGTAGAGTAAGCTCTAAACCTGTGAAAAGAATGGGCATGTCAGAAAGTAGCTTCTTCAAGTGCTTCTTTCTGTTTTTATTGGATGACATTTCACTTTTGCCCTAGTCTTTAATGTCCTCCGAATATCACTCTTTTGGTTTTAAAGGAACAGTGTTCAAACTGTGCCTTATGAGGAGAACACTAAACCCCTGAGTGGAATGCACACATCACCAAGCAGTTTCTGGAAGGCTTCTCTCCAGTTTTTACCTGACTCTATTTCCTATTTGACCATCGGCCAATGTGACCCCCAAATATCCCTTTGTGGATCCATCCACGAGGGAGTTTCAAGCTGCGAATGTACAGAAGCTTCATCTATGTGAGAAGAATAAACATAGAAAAAGCAGATTCACAGAAAGCTTATTTCCAGTTTTTATCTGAAGATATTTCCTTTTCACCATAGTCCAGAGAGTGCTCGAAAATCGCCTGTGGATCCGTCCATGACAGTTTTCAAGCTGTGTAATGTAAGAAAGTTTATCTCTGTGAGATGATTACACATATCACAGAGTAGTTTCAGAAGCTTCTTTCCAGGTTTTGTCTGAGGCTATTTCCTTTTCATCGGCATCAACATGCTCCCGAATATCACTTGGTACCTGTTACTCAAAAGGGTTTCTCCAACGCTGTATGAGAAGAGAGGTATGACACTGTGAGTGGAATGCCCACGTCACAAAGCAGTTCCTCAGAAAGCTTCTCCAGTTTCGTCTGAAGATTTCCTTTTTCAACGTAAGCATCAAAGTGCTCCCAAATGTCCCATCACATGCTAAACATACACAAGGTTATAAAACTACTCAACTTAAGGAGGCTTAACTAAGTGAGAGGAATTAAGACGACACAGAGTAGTTTCACAGAAAGCTTTCTTCTGGATTTTACCTGAGGATATTTCTTTCTCCATATTTAATGATCGTTCTGAAATGTCCTTCCTGAGATGCCAGAAAAACAGTGATTTCAAGCTACTCAGTCCAGAGAATGGTTTAACTCTATGAGACGAATACACACATCACCAAGCAATAGCTCAGAAAGTTTCTCTGCAGGTTGCATCGGAAGACGTTTCCTTGCTCACCACAAGCCTCCAGGCGTCACTAAATATCCCTTCACAGATTCTTCAACGACAGAGTTTTGAAACTGGGCAACATAGAGTAAGCATTAACTCTGTGAAGTGAATGTTCATATTGAGAGCAGATTCATGAACGCTTCTTCCTTGATATTATTTCACTATATTTCACTATTCATCATAGACCTCAAAGCCTCGAAATATCACTTTCAGCTTCACAGGAAGAGTGTTCAAACACTGTCTTGCGAGAAAAAAAGGTATAACTCGCTGAGTGGAACGCATATATCTCAAAGTAGTTTCTCAAAAAGCTTCTATCCAGTTTTTATCTGAAGATATCTCCTCTTCCACTGTGGGCCTGAATGTGCTACCTTAGGTCCTTTTGTGGATTCATGCATGACGAATTTCCAAACTGCGTAATAAAAGAAAGGTTTGAACTATGCGAGATGAATAGATATATTTAACATGAAGCAGTTTCACAGAAATCTTCTTCCAGTTTTGTCTGAGGATATTTCCTTTTCACGTAGCCATCCATATACTCCCAAATGTCTCTTGGTAGCTTTTTCTCCAAAAGGGATTCCGGAATCCTCAAGAGAACAAAGGTATTTTCTATGAATGGAATGCACACGTCACAAAGCAGCACCTCAGAAAGCTTCTCTCCAGTTTCTATCTGAAGACGTTTCCTTTATCACCGTAATGCTCAAATCGCTCCTGAATATCCTTCGCAGGCTAAACAAAACAGTGTTATGATACTGCTCAATGAAAAGAGAAGCTTAACTGTGTGAGCAGAATTCACATGACACAGAGCAGTTTCACAGAAAGTTTCCTTCTGGTTTCTATCTGAGTTTATTTCTTTACAGGATATTCAAAGAGCCTCTAAAGTGTTCTTTCTCAGATTCCACCAAAACAGTGATTTCAAACTGCTCAATCCAAAGAATGATTTAACTCTATGAGATGAAACATCACAAAAGAGTTGCAGAAAGCATCTCTGAGTTTTGATGGGACATTTCCTTGCTCACACAAGCCTCAGGTTGCCCATATTCCCTTCACACTCAGAGGCTTCAAACTGGAAATATAGTAAGCTTCAACCCTGTGAAAAGAATGCATGTCAGAGAGCAGTTCTTGAGTGCTTCTTTCTTTTTTTGGAAGACATTTCACTCATAGTCTTCAACCTGCTCCCAATATCACTTTTTGGTTTTACAGGAACAGTGTTCAAACTGTGCTTAGAGAAGACATTAAACCCTGAGTGAATATACATCACCAAGCAGTTTCTCAGAAAGCTTCTCCAGTATCTGACTATATTTCCTATTTAGTGATTCCAAATATCCTTCGGATCCATCCACAGGGAGTTTCAAGCGTAATGTAAAGTAAGTTTCATCTATGTGAGATGAATAAATATAGAAAAAGCAAAACAGAAAGCTTCTTTCCAGTTTTTGAAGATATTTCCTTTTTCACCATAGTCCTGAGTGCCCAGAGTCCTTCGAGGATCTGCCCATGACTGTTTTCAAGTTGTCTAATGTAAAATTTTTCTGTGAGATGATCACACATATCACAGAGTAGTTTCCTAGAAAGCTTCTTCCAGTTTTGTCTGAGGCTCTTTCCTTTTCATCATCAGCATCAACATGCTCCGAATATCACTTGGTACCTGTATCTCCAAAGGGTTTCCTGACGCTGAGAAGAGAGGTATAACACTGTGAGGAATGCACACGTCAGTTTCGGAAATCTTGTCTCCAGTTTCGGTCTGAACATATCTCCTTTTTCAGCGTAAGCCTCAAAGTGCTCCCAAATGTCCCATCACACGCTAAACATACAGAGGGTTCAATGAGAGGCTTAACTGAGATGAATTAAGACAACAGAAGTTTCACAGAAAGCTTTCTTCTGGATTTTACCTGAGGATTTTTTCTCTGTAGGGTTAATCGAAAGATCCATTGCTCATCACCAGCCTCTGGCATCACTAAATATCCCATCACAGATTCTTCAAAGACAGAATTAAAACTGGGCAACATAGAGTAAGCATAATTCTGTGAAGTGAATAAGAATTTCAGAGAGCAGATTCTTGAATGTTTCTTCTCGATTTATTTCAGTATATTTCACTATTCCATACTCAGTATGCAAAATATCATTTTTCAGTTTCACAGGAACAGTGTTCAAACCCTGCCTTGTGAGAAAAGAGGTAAACGTCCTGAGTGAATGCATATCACAAAGTAGTTTCAGAAAGCTTCTCCAGTTTTTATCTGAAGATATCTCTTCACCGCAGAATGTGCTCCGAATCTCCCTTTGAGGATCTGCATGAGAGTTTCAAACTGCGTAATATAAGAAAGATTTGAACTATGAGATGAATAGATATCTAAATGAAGCAGTTTCACAGAAATCTTCTTCCAGTTTTTGTCTGATATATTTTCACACCATAGCCCATACTCCCGAATGTCTTTGGTAGCTTTTTTCACCAAAGGATTCCGGAATCTAGGAGAATAAGGTATATTTCTGTGAGTGGAATGCACAGTCACAAAGCAGCTCAGAAAGCTTCTCCAGTTTCTATCTGAAGACGTTTCCTCTCACCATAACCCCTCAAATGCTCCTGAATATCCCTTCACAGTCTAACAAAACAGTTTTATGATACTGCTCAATGAAAAGTGAGCTTAACTGTGAGTGAATTCACGTGACACAGAGCAGTTTCACAGAAAGCTTCCTTCTGGATTCTCTCTGAGATTATTTTTCAGTATTCTAAAGAGTGTTCCAAATGTCCTTTCTCAGATTCCACAGAACAGTGATTTCAAACTGCTCAATCCAAGAATGATTTAACATTTGAGATGAATACAGACATCACAAAGAGTTGCAGAAAGCTTCCAATTTCATGGGAAACATTTCCTTGCTCACACAGACCTCCGTTGCCACTTACTTCCTTTGCAGAACTCTCAGAGGCTGACTTTCAAACTGGAAATGTAGAGTAAGCTTTAACCTGTGAAAAGAATGCATGTGAAAGTAGCTTTCTGCTTCTTCTGTTTTTATTGAGACATTTCACTTTTGCCCTAGTCTTCAATCGAATATCACTCTTTGGTTTTACAGGAACAGTGTTCAAACTGTGCCTTATGAGAGAAACTAAACCCTGAGTGGAATGCACACCAAGCAGTTTCAAGGCTTCTCCAGTTTTACCTGACTCTATTTCATTTCCATCCATGACCCCAAATATCCTTTGTGGATCCATCCACAGGGAGTTTCAAGCTGCGTAATGTAAAGAAAGCTTCATCTATGTGAGAAGAATAAACATAGAAAAAGATTCACAGAAAGCTTATTTCCAGTTTTTATCTGAAGATATTTCCTTTTCACCATAGTCCAGAGAGTGCTCCCAAATCCTTCGGATCCGTCCATGACAGTTTCGTTGTGTAATGAAACCTTTATCTCTGTGAGATGATTACACATATCACAGAGTAGTTTCAGAAAGCTTCTTCCAGTTTTGTCTGAGGCTATTTCCTTTCATCATCGGCATCAACATGCTCCTATCACTTGGTACCTGTTCTCAAAAGGGTTTCTCAACTGTATGAGAAGAGAGGTATGACACTGTGAGTGGAATGCACGTCACAAAGCAGTTCAGAAAGCTTCCAGTTTCGTCTGAAGATATTTCCTTCAACGTAAGCATCAAAGTGCTCCCAAATGTCCCATCACATGCTAAACATACACAGATAAAACTACTCAATTAAGAGAGCTTAACTGTGAGAGGAATTAAGACGACACAGAGTAGTTTCACAGAAAGCTTCTGGATTTTACCTGAGGATATTTTCCATATTTAATGATCGTTCTGAAATGTCCTTCCAGATTCCAGAAAAACAGTGATTTCTGCTCAATCCAAAGAATGGTTTAACTCTATGAGATGAATACACATCACCAAAGCATAGCTCAGAAAGTTTCTGCAGGTTTCATGGAAGACGTTTCCTTGCTCACCACAAGCCTCCCACTAAATATCCCTTCACAGATTCTTCAACAGAGTTTTGAAAAACATAGAGTAAGCAACTCTGTGAAGTGAATGCATATGAGAGCAGAGCATTCTTGAACGCTTCTTCCTTGATTTATTTCATATTTCACTATTCATAGACCCTCAAAGCTCTCCAAATATCACTTTCAGTTCACAGGAACAGTGTTCAAACACTGCTTGCAGAAAAAGGTATAACCCCTGAGTGGAATGCATATATCTCAAAGTAGTTTCTCAGAAAGCTTCTATCCAGTTTTTATCTGAAGATATCTTCACTAGGCCTGAATGTGCTCCTAGGTCCTTTGTGATTCACATGATGAATTTCCAAACTGCGTAATAAAAGAAAGTTTAACTATGTGAAGATATATTAACAAAGCAGTTTCACAGAAATCTTCTTTCCAGTTTTGTCTGAGGATATTTCCTTTTCACCAGCATCCATACTCCCAAATGTCTCTTGGTAGCTCCAAAAGGGTTGAATCCAAGAGAACAAAGGTATTTTGAATGGAATGCACACGTCACAAAGCAGCCTCAGAAAGCTTCTCCAGTTTCTATCTGAAGACGCTTTCTCACTCGTAATGCTCAAAGCTCCTGAATATCCCTTCAGACTAAAAAACAGTTTTATGATACTGCTCAATGAAAAGTGAGGCTTAACTGTGAGATCGGAATTCACGTGACACAGAGCAGTTCACAGAAAGCTTCCTTCTGGATTTCTCTGAGATTATTTCTTTTCAGGGTATTCTAAAGAGTGTCTCCAAATGTCCTTCTCAGATTCCACAGAAACAGTGATTTCAAACTGCTCAATCAAGAATGATTTAACTCTTTGAGATGAATACAGACATCACAAAAGAGTTGCGCAGAAAGCTTCTCTCTCCAATTTTCTATGGGAAACATTTCCTTGCTCGACACAGACCTCCGTTGCCACTTACTTTCCTTTGCAGAACTCTCAGAGGCTGACTTTCAAACTGGGAAATGTAGAGTAAGCTTTAACCTGTGAAAAGAATGGGCATGTCAGAAAGCAGTTCTTCAAGTGCTTCTTTCTGTTTTTATTGGATGACATTTCACTTTTGCCATAGTCTTTAATGTCCTCCGAATATCACTCTTTTGGTTTTAAAGGAACAGTGTTCAAACTGTGCCTTATGAGAAGAACACTAAAATCCTGAGTGGAATGCACACATCACCAAGCAGTTTCTCGAAGCTTCTCTCCAGTTGTTACCTGAATCTATTTCCTATTTGACCAAAGTCCTGAATGTGATCTCAAATATCCCTTCATGGATCTATCCACGACAGAGTTTCCAAGATGCGTAATGTAAGTAAAGCTTCATCTATGTGAGAAGAATAAACATAGAAAAAGCAGATTCACAGAAAGCTTCTTTCCAGTTTTTATCTGAAGATATTTCCTTTTTCACCATAGTCCTGAGAGTGCTCCCAAAAATCTCTTCGTGGATTCGTCCATGACAGTTTTCAAGCTGTGTAATGTAAGGAAATATTTATCTCTGTGAGATGATTACACATATCACAGAGTAGTTTCCTAGAAAGCTTCTTTCCAGGTTTTGTCTGAGGCTATTTTCCTTTTCATCATCGGCATCAACATGCTCCCGAATATCACTTGGTACCTGTTCTCCAAAGGGTTTCTCCAACGCTGTATGAGAAGAGAGGTATGACACTGTGAGTGGAATGCACACGTCACAAAGCAGTTCCTCAGAAAGCTTCTCTCCAGTTTCGGTCTGAAGATATTTCCTTTTCAACGTAAGCTCAAAGTGCTCCCAAATGTCCCATCACATGCTAAACATACACAAGGTTATAAAACTACTCAATGAAGGAGAGGCTTAACTGTGAGAGGAATTAAGACGACACAGAGTAGTTTCACAGAAAGCTTTCTTCTGGATTTTACCTGAGGATATTTCTTTCTCCATATTTAATGATCGTTCAAATGTCCTTCCTGAGATGCCAGAAAACAGTGATTTCAACTGCTCATCCAAAGAATGGTTTAACTCTATGAGACGAATACACACATCACCAAGCAATAGCTCAGAAAGTTTCTCTGCAGGTTCATCGGAAGACGTTTCCTTGCTCACCACAAGCCTCCAGGCGTCACTAAATATCCTTCACAGATTCTTCAAGACAGAGTTTTGAAACTGGGCAACATAGAGTAAGCATTAACTCTGTGAAGTGAATGTTCATATTGGAGAGCAGATTCTTGAACGCTTCTTCCTTGATATTATTTCAGTATATTTCACTATTCATCATAGACCTCAAAGCTCTCCAAATATCACTTTTCAGTTTCACAGGAAGAGTGTTCAAACACTGCCTTGTGAGAAAAAGGTATAACTCCTGAGTGGAACGCATATATCTCAAAGTAGTTTCTCAGAAAGCTTCTATCCAGTTTTTATCTGAAGATATCTCCTCTTCACTGTGGGCCTGAATGTGCTCCAGGTCCTTTTGTGGATCATGCATGACGGAATTTCAAACTGCGTAATAAAAGAAAGGTTTGAACTATGCGAGATGAATAGATATATTTAACATGAAGCAGTTTCACAGAAATC